>QVOB01027844.1:0-38101 GCA_014839585.1 Pseudomyrmex concolor | reverse complement strand
GTATTCGTAATCTCGACGACACGTTTCTCGTCGTTTACACTTTCTCCGCTATCTTACGAGTATTACGCGCCTACGTAATCTTCAGTTTTCGATCGGGATGATAAAGTTTTCTAATACCGAACGCGTATTTCAATCAAAGGGAGACAATAACGCGAATAGCGAGACAGCGAATAGTTTATTGAATTCCGACACGAAACGACATCGATCACTATGCGCGCATTATGCGTCACCGATCCGGTCCATGTCTATCGGATTATTTCCATATTCGCAATTGATCGCCAGAAGCCTTTACATATTGCTGTTTGCAACACGAGAGAGAGAGAGAGAGAGAGAGAGGCGTGTCTAAACGTCCACGCAAAATTAAAAGGCGCTTCCAACGCGCATGCGATTACCGGATTCCGCATAATCGACAGTTTATCGGTCGTAATTTGCATAAATTTCGCCAATTCAGCGTAACGTGTGTTTAAATTATCCGTTCGACCTACAAATCGATTTGTTGAATCTAAATGTCAAATTACCGGTTTAGAAATATTAATAAAATACTTCAATTCCATGTTTCGCAGAAACGCGGCAAAGGCTTCTAAACGAGCGTAGAACCAAGTTATTTTTTTTTTAAATACCAGAACGGCGAATCTGGAACGGAGCAAATGCTCCGAGAACCCAACGCGGTCAGGCAACCTCGAGAAGGTGGCGAACGTGTCGTCATCGTGCGGCGACCGCAATCTTTTTCCCTCTCGGTGCTCTCCTCCGATGCTATAGAAAGTGAGCACAGGCGTGGTGCGTGAGGTACGAAGTAACACGTAAGGGGAAACGCAGGCAAATTGCGAAACGTTCCGGCGCAATCCGAACGTCCGGCTTTGCGGGATCTCCGAAGGTGCCTCGCGGCTACAAATCGAATCCGGTCGAGGTCGGACAGACCGAAAAGTTTTTCCCTTCTTAGAATAACGGTTGCTGTCAGTTGTTACGCGAAATTGATTGTCAAAAGCAAAACTCAGAAGATGCATAAGAAAAAAAATCGTCCCTCAAGACTAAAAATGTCTCTTTTCTCTTCGAACATTCGTCATGCAAACACTTGTGTTTGACATAATGATTGTGGCTGGAAGAAGAATGATGTATTTTTTGTTTTTGACTTGCGCTAAACTTGTTTACAAAGTATTAATTGGTTAATTAAGTGTAAAAAAATATAAAAAGATATTCTTTTTTTAAGCAAATTGAAAAAATAAATATATTGCTTGCTAATATGCCTTACATATCTACACATTTACTTTCGTAAATTTAATTAGAATTGTAATATACTAAGCAAGAGAGAAAACGAAAGTGGCAAAAAGAAAAACACGGTCTCCGTGATATAATTAGTCCGAGATGTGGAACGGGCGATCTTAATAGAGCATTACGGAAAAAGAAAGTTAGTGTTTTTTTTTTTCTACACACGAAAGTCCACTTAATCAGGATGAATTCGGGATGTTCGCTCATTTATAATTGGCGTGCGAGTCATATATTCTGACATCCTGCTTGGTTACGTATTATATGACTGGTATCGGCTGATCAGGTTTCAAAACCGGATCGCTAGAATGCACGGTATGGTCGCCAAAAATCTCCTTTCTCTCTTTTTCTCTTGAGTATCGCGTTATGTAAACGTATGTGTTGTACGCAAAGCCTTTCTATTCCACTTTTAATTTTAACAACAGATCTTTGATTGATTCTTGAAACATATTATTACATCATTTTTTTATGATTAAACGAATTAAAATAATATTTGCACGTGAATATAAAATTTATAATTTTTTCTTATATCTCTGCGATGTAAATAGAAATTTTTAATATTAATTGTTTCTTTTTTTAATATTAATTGGTTTTAATTCTATTTTTTTCACTTTTTACTATCTGTGCTCTTTTCTCTCTTTTAATTTAAATAATGTAATGAAATTTCATAATATTTTTTAATTAATATTTTTGCGTATAATTACATGCTAAATCAATTAATAGTAAATATTACGCGCGTGTAGAATTAAATATTTTAATGCTCAAAATAACTTTTGAATTATATTCATTCTTACGCGTGCAATTAAAATGATTTTGATGATATTAGAGAAAATTTACACCGCGTTGATTCCGAACGTTTGTTTGGAAGGGGACTCAAAGCGCGTTTAAGCGAGATGATATTTAAGATACTGTGAGTCATCGACATCATTACGTCCGTTTGCGTTACTCGAGATGCTAATGGGGAGAAAACCAAAATTGGAGCAAACGCTCGCTCGACCGAGAGCGGCTTTTCCCACGAAGCTAAATGATCGAGTTGCGTTTGACCGTTGGTTTCAGACAACCCTGTTACGGACAATACTGATGGACCTAGAGCTACGTAGATTGACAGTTCGCATTGATCTCATTGGAATTGATCCGAACCGGCTAATTCAACCCAATCAAGCTGTTTTGCGCTTTCACTTAACGTATCTCAATTATTCTGCCTCGTTACTGTATCTTGCTTGTTTATCACGACCTCTTCTTGGAGCTAATTTTATATAATAATATCCAATAGAAAATTATTACGGGGAAAAGTAAACGCAATAACAAATACGAGGTCATTATTAATAAGTTTATTTTTTAACACCTTGTAAGTGTTACATTTACAAATTTGCGTACAGATGTGTATCACGTGTTTTTAAACGCACACGCAGAAACGTATGTATTATAAATCGCTCAGATTGCATCTACATTTCAAATGCGCGCACGCATTTTCCCGACACACTTTCTGCCTGAGATACCACGCACTGGAATTCACCGAAGACCGTTTGAATTAATCCGTGATAATTGCTGATGCACTCGTATCTATTTCAACCTATTGCGGCATAATATTAGCTCACCTCGGTGGGTGTTGCGTGTTGCTTTTTCTGTCGGAACGTACTATGTACATACGTGCGTCACAGCGTTAAATGCAAGTGTTTCATATGTATATACATATAAATACATGTTCTATTCACACGTTCTATTCAGTGTTAATTAAATTAATTAATTATTTCAAGCACTTTTAGTACCACGTTTAATTGCAACTGATACAAACGGCTACACGTCAACAATTTTTGACTCAAATGATTAATTAACTTTATTCCGATGTAATGGTTTTGTAAAATTGCTTGAATATGAAAATTGCAAATATCAAACTCGTTGCACAATCTGTAGCAGCAATAATCACATGATCGCAAGGTCTGGACTGGTTTGCGATTCCATTATTATCCGCAATGATCACTTGACTGACATATCCATAGTATGATTTGTGTATCCTTGCTTATTAGCGAGATTATTACGTTATCTTGGATACATGATGTGTGTTTTCGTGACGAAACTTTATATTTCATCGAGCCACACCCACGAGGAGAGAAGAAGTTTATTGATCAAACTTTTTTGCATCTCGCAGATAATAAAACGTATATTCTCTCTGCCATCAAAAAGCGTGTAATATAATATTGTATATTGCGTATAAATATATTGTATTTTTACAATAAACAAGCGATTATTGAAATAATCTCGTGGAAGGGAAATATCCTTGCACTTGATATTCATGCGCTATGAGCACGCACATAACAAGCTCGCCGACAATCGACTCGAACGAGGTCGAACAACTCGGCTTGGCCACGTGCGAGTCTTCGTGATTTTCGCGATCGGACTTCTAATTATGTATGCTTTTTCTCATTACCAACTGCCGATTTCTCTAACGAGCGCCGGCAGCATCGTCAGCTTTTGTGCTAGTCTCTGCTGCTGGTTTAATGATAGGATTAACACTGCCTATTTCCTGCTCGCTAATAAATTACAACCTTACACCTGGGGAAATTACGCGGGCTAATTAACGCGATCTCTTCCTTGATAGATATTCTACATTAGAAATGATTGAACAAATGCGCGAGATTATGTCAGCGTCTTTGCGATTAATTTAAATTTTCTACTTTTCATTCCAGCGCGCGTGCAATATAATTGTATATGTTCGCTATTTTTTTTCGGAAGTATGATGAATTTTCTCGTGCGTACGAGATTTTTTTTTTTTGCTCACACATAAATTTTTTTGTTTACGTGTCAAAGCATTTTGTTCTCTTCTTTAGAAGAATGAAATTCATTTTTACATGTAAAAATACATATCTCTCGTTTACTTTATTATGAAAAGTAATTACACGCTTCCGTTACATTCACGGAAGAAAGTTTATCTGTATATTTGCATACATGTGTATTTTCGTTTGAATAAAAGCGGAGAGAAAAGTTGCAAAAGTGAAAATTGCTCTCTCGAAACATCCGCTTTTTGCGAAAAAAATTTTTGCAATATTGAAACGGCCGTGGCCACGTCAAAGGTAAAGTATTCCTGAAACGGTATTATCTTTATTTTCTTATTATCCGCTTTTAAAGATCACAGTTTTAGCTCACGCTTGCAGGAAACGTATTATCTCTTCTTTTATAGAATGTGAAAAAAAATAATATGTGTGGATTAAAACTAGAATGTTTTTAGTAGATAATTTAAAAAGATATTTGTTCCCGTTGCATTTTTTTATCGTGTGTAAGATAGACTCTTTGATTGCGCCCGACAAACTAATCTCAAACGCCTTTTACTTCGTCGAAAAAATCGCGCTCGAGATACTATGAATAACATGAATAGAAAATTGAAAATGCTACGTGCAGAGAGAGAGAGAGAGAGAGAGAGCGCTAGTACACAGTCGAATCCGATAGCTCTGTTATTCGAACTTGAACAATTCTAAGTTTGTGCGCGCGTGTTATTACCACGCGGAAACGTACAACGACGCGATATCTAGTCGGAAGAAAGTCTACAAACGTCTACAATTTGCGTACGTATTTGTATCTGTGCTCGGAGACGGAAAGTTACGGGAAATGTTGGGTGTTTCGAAAAAATGCAGATCTCTCTCTCTCCCTCCGCGCTTTTCTCTCGCCGCTCTCACCTTTTCCGCCCGAAACATTTTCTCTCTCTTTATCGGATACCGGAAGAAACCGACAGCGAAAGGACGACTCCGCTCCGACAAACGAAAGGCGATTCCGCACCGTGTAATTACGAGGCTGCGGTAACTCCCTGAGTTTACTGGATAAGTCTTTAAAGAAATTATGAGGCGTCGGAGTGCGTGCGTGTATAATTAAGAAAAAAAAGAGGATTTTCTTAATTTTAATTTACGTAGACGCGATCGAACTGTATGATATTAGCCATTTTTTATACTAAAGATATATAAACTTTTAGCTACTGAGCATTTAAAAAAAAGTGTATTACATATCTCAGCTCTTCTTCTTTTTCGTTATCTTTTGAGTCATAAAAACTCGCTTTTTTTATAGCCTACGACAACCGTATAAAAGTTCTTCGATTTCTCGAGATACATGTATCTTTTTGCAAAAGATATTATAGATATTATATTGAAATTTTATATTGAAATAACAGTTACATCATCTGACACTGAATGTGCGCCTGTTGTGTAGCACAGATTTATTATCTAATGTAACTGAGATGTGCCCAATGCGAAACATATGTAACGATAATGAACAGACATGATTCTACGAGAACTACGAGAATGTGAAAAAAATGCCTATTGAAATAGAAGCAGGGGACTGCTCCCGCGATCTCGAATGCGATACGAGCGATATTTTGGTGAAAGTGAAAGCGTAAATTTAGCTACAGGAGTAGAAACAGACGAAATATATATGACACACATGTACAATTTAAGATATTGTACCGCGTTTATGATTGATATGACTTTATGACTTATGCAAATTACAAAAGTGTGGGAAAAAAACTAGAAAACGTGATGTGCGTGAAACATGACACGTTTAATCTTGATAACATAAAAATAGTATAATATAAAAATAGTAATTTATATGTATATATTTTCATAACCTAACATGTATATTCTCGTGGTAAGTTTGTATATATGATGTTTCAGTTTTTCCTATATGTTTTTGGTTATCTCATAAATAATTATTTGTAAAACGTATTTTACGAAAATCCGAATTATACAATTTAATATATTTTACAATACATTATATATATTATTATCATGTTTGATTTTATTCTAGGTTGTAAATTTAATAAAATATACTAAAACTGAAATCAACGATTAAATTTGTTTATTTGTAAAATATATTATTTTTGAAGTAATAATCTTGCAACTCTTGTAATCTCCTTTTAATAAAATAACAATCGATGCTTTTATGTGTATAAATGTTCTCTTCTTTTATATATAAATGTTCTCTCTATATAAATGTTTTCTTTTATTAAACTTGATTTATATCTCAATAACTGATCGAAGTTTGATCTTCTATCAATCACAAACGCGAAAGTTGTTAGACTTGTTCGTATAGGTATATACGGTATATATAGCGGATGCGAATGAGCGGATACACCGTGTACAGGTTTTGCGTTATGTAACTTCTAGCCTGTCATTATTACGCGGATGTGTACGTATTACGATAGTTCTAGACAGACACGACAATCGCAATGTCGTGCAAATGTTGTAACAGCACGAATTTTGCATAATTGCGTATCTGAGATCTCTTTGTTTTTCGAAAAACGTTATAAAAGTAGAGAAAAAAGAGAAAGAGCAATTAAATTCCTTTCACAGTGTCACGCAATGTCGTAATTAATACAAAGTACGGTATTATCAAGAAACTGCAAACAAAACATAATTAAATGCGTCTTAGTAATTATAATTTTATTTTTTTTATTAAATGTAACAATTATATAAGTACCATTTAAAATTATGAGTTGTGTAAAAAGAAATAAAGATATTAACGACTTTACAGTTCACTAGATTATGAGATATCATGCACGTGCAAGCGCGCGCACGCTTGAATTAATATCAGCGTTCATTAACAACTTGAACAACGGCCAAATCCTCGTGTTTAATGGACTACCGAAGCACGCCGGGCGAGATTAATACGATACATTATTCATATAAACTTTCGGCGACTCTCTCTCTCTCTCTCTCTCAATCGGTTTGATAATGATTAGTAAATATTTATTATGTATAAGCTCTGTCTCTAAAAAAAAACCTATATATCTCTGTATTTTATTTAAAAAAATTTCATATTTTAATTTTTCAGTCATCAAATATAGGAAAAACCGTTTGTTGTCTCACGCGGCGAAAGTACGAGAGAACTGAACGCTCCGTTTTTTTTCTTTTTATTAGCAAATGCCATCACGCGCGTGCCTAGTAAAACGTAATATACACTCTCTTCAAATGGTCACTGGTTCTGAGAAAGAGGCTGCACACAAACGAGCGCCTCTGAGAATCAACGCGCACGAAATCCTCCAAATAAAGCGGAGAAAACGCATAATTTGCTTTATGTAATTCCACATCTGAACTGTTTGGCATTGTACTCGTTGTAGCTTACGCTGAGTGTGATATAATGGTCGTTGGCATTGTGCGACTTAATTAGAAGTTGCTAAAATTGGATATGTTACATGTGTAGTTTCGATCTCGACGACTTGTTCTTCGCGAGTGTGTTGTGTAATTTTGCGAATACGGCGTACCGCGTATGACTACATCACGAGAGCAAAGCATCGGGTTACATCGTGATCTGAAAGCATATTTCGTCCCCCAGCGGCAATCAGGATTGCGAGACACACCGGAATTTCCGCATTTGAAGAAAAGCGCCTCCGGCCACGCCGGATCTTCAGACGCAGCCGGCCGCGTTCGTTCGTCGACGTTATCAGCGTCAGCGGAATATCCGCATCCGTGGGACGTCAGCGTCGAATTCTGTTCACAAAGGAATATCGCTGCTGAAACGACAATGGCGTAGCTGCGACTTTTCTCTCTGAATTTACCGAAACGCTCCAAAAAACTTATCAAGAAATTGTTTTTTTTCTCATTTTGATTATTCTATTAATTGATTGATAAATTTTTTAATTCGTACTTTAACCATCTTCGTGGAAAGTTTAATGTACAACCTACTTTTATATTTATTATATGGTACGCCGTTTATTAACAGCTACGCCGTTGATATTCGACAACTTCGCCAGGATTAGCGGTTTTTGATGGCGCAGGACATTTCCGTTCTCCTCCTCCGTATTCCGAGAGAATTCCGTTGAAACTAATTAACGCGCAAAGTGGATCGATACGCAAAGTGGAGCGAAATCGCTTGCGAGTGGCGAAGCGTCCACTCGTAAAACGCGGGAAGACTTGCGCGGCCAGAAACGCGTGGTTTTGAACATTGCGCAATCACGAGAGTTACGCGTAGTAACACGCATTGTGATGGAAAGTCAGGTTTAACGATAAAACGGCACGCCGTTGCACGTTTCGTTTGACATGCTGCAACATTTTTTTTGTCGGCATTGTTTTTTTTACGCTTTGTACTCGCAGTTTAACCGATACGAGAGCCATCAGTATTATAAAAGGTAGAAAACAAATGGTTAATACATTCCTAAAGTGAAATAATTTAATAATTTAATTTTTAATATTGAGTTTAACAACTCGACATTATATTACACGTTATCGACACTAGTAGATGCTGACAATATGTATTATGGCATGTGTTCTATGTATACACGCTCTACTTTGCAGTTACTTTCATCCCTGGGAATAGCACAGAAAATTTTTATAACTAACAGTTTTTTTCTAATAACAATTATACAGTGTAAACTTAAAAATTAAAATTAAAAAATCTATCAATGGCTACGTTAGACTCGTTACAATGGCACCAACTCAATTACGGAATGTTACACTTTGAGTAAATGCCTACGACCTACATATATAAGCGTTACTCGTTGGAAACTTTAATCTTGTTCCCGCTGACAAAGCACGTGTCTTTCATCTTCTTTGTCACACACGCATGAATGCTCGAGAAAACCGCCTCAGAATTTGCCGCACTCATTGCCGACGTTTTTTACGATGGCACCACCGAACACTCGCACGGGTGTTCTGCTCCATGAGATCAGCATCAGTGGACCGCCAATCGGTGGACTGCCTCTGCCCAGTTGACAGCGGACATAAGACAGCTTTACCAATTGCATACCCAAAGCGGCGTTTGGCAATTTCTTCGACAAGTCGATTTCACCGATCGTGTCGTCGAGGACGATCGCGTGCCTGCGACTCGGCGGTGTTTCTTCTTCTTCTCGCGTGCCATTATTTCGCAGCTGCTGTGACGCGAGAATCTTCGGCGCTTTCGTGTCGTTGCTGTGTAAAATTCTTCGGGACCAATTAGGGTTGAGTGCGAATCGAATCGAAACGAGTCTGTCAAGTGCACGCGTCGCTCTAGAATCTGCCTCGTGCTCGATCGCTATTTTCGTCTGTGTTTTCGCGGAAAGCTGCTCGTCGCGACTGGCTTCGTCAGTCGATCGGAATGAAAGCTTTCGCTGGCCGTCGTCAAGAGGATCGAACGCCGAGGCCAGCAGAAGATTGAAGCCCAAAACCGAACCCTCGATACCCTCCTCGAGACCTTTATTAAAGTCCGTGTATTCCTGACCCAAAACGATATCGCCGCCTCCCGGAATTACGTGATCAATCATCTGCAAAGATGTTTAAGACAAATAATTCCTTCCTCTTCACAATTACGTATAATGGAGGATTGCTTATTCAAAGAAATTATTTAAAGAATTTTCTCTCTATTTAAAGAAAATAGAAAAATAGTTGAGAATCCAAAGCGAAATTCTAGATTCCGGTTAGATGAAGTTGAAAAATGGTTTTACTGTACTTTGAAATGAGTGTGTGTGTGCGAATCGATGTATCACAACTCACTTCCTCGAAGCGACCTTGTAACTTCAAATGTCCGTCGACCCATAGGGCGTAACGACCGACCCGGTTCTCCCAGCTTTGACATATGTGATACCAGCGATGTTCTTGTACGCGCATCGGCCTTCGAAATATCTCCACGCCATTGATTTCCAGATGAATGCTTCTTCCGCGCGATGATATCCAAGATCGAATCAAACGTTCCTCCTCGTTTCCTTTGACAGCGAAAGAGGATTATATTTGTGTATCGCGATCTCACTCAAGATGTTGCGAGATATACAATATGAAGTCTATTTTACAATTCGAAGTATTTTTTTCTTTCATTAACCGATCTTTTGAAAGATAATTTATTTAACTTTTCATCTTTTTGAATTTAAATAATTTCTTGTTTAAAGATAAGAAAAAGCAACAAATTGTACAAAGAGATTAGCATTTTTTATCACAAGAAAAAATTGAGACAGCCTCTCGATAACCTTATCATGAATATTCAAGTTCCGCTTACGCCAGATATCGGTGAGCAATAAGATTTCGTAATTCGAGTAATTGGCATTACGCCAGTAGCGAAACCGGTAGCGCTAATTCTCGCACGTAAAGAGAGTACCGCTACGGGGCAAAACGGTCATTAACATGGTACTGAACTGCAACGAGACGGTGCATACGATGCACTGTCGCACGAGCAAGGAGATAGAGCGCGTTTTTCCGTATATAAACGAAGACACTTTTTTCGCCGACTCTCTCACACGGTGAACGACTCTTGTGTAAGTACACAGTGAATGCTTGAATAATAGTAGCGTAAAAGAAAAGAGTTCTCGCTGTTGTCTCAAAGCGGTTAAAACAATTCCGAAGAGGCAAAACGGAGCGTTTAGATGCGAACACAAACGCCGTTCTTATCTACCGTTCGCAGAATATTATATTTGCTCCGATATAGCGCAAGGCGCGCATGTAATGCATATCTTTGAATAAATTGCGAAACAATGGATTTTTATTTTTCTATTTTGCGAAATATGGATTGCGCTGTTTGTTATATAGTAGGTAATTGTCTCTCGATATTCTTTCCGCCCTATGCATATAAATCGCGCTCAACAGTTGTAAGATGATAAAGTAAAAACTGATGTGTGTTGATTTTATTTGAGATCACTCACTTGAATACGAAAAGATCGAGTGATGATGCTTGAGGTCAGTCGACTTAATCCAAAGGCAAAATGTAAATTCATGGATCTCCGGCACCGGCAACTCCCATCTGAGAAACTGAAAGATGAGAACAGTGAGAATAATTAGCTAACAACATCGCGTGCGCTGCTTGTCTAATTACAACGATGCTTATGTATGCACTAGACATTGCAGATTGTCATCCTTTTATTTCTGTATCTGCGAATTCTCTAATTAACTTCAAGTTTCTTTTGTTTTTTGTCAAAAAACTTTCTGAAACTTTGCACACTCACTTTTTAAGTGTGCCCAGTTGTAATCTTTAATTTTATTAACAATTAATTATAATTTAAAAGTTTAATTACAAATACGATTAAAGAATCGACTATTGCAAGCCTTTTGCTAGAGAAATATTTCTGTCTTTTAATATTTTCTTACATATCGTTCAAAGAATATGTGCTGACAAAAACGGTGAAGGATATTCGGATCGTTACAATGTGTAAAAACAAGTATGCAGATCGCGACCGATATTTCCTCAGAATGGTCAACAAAAATTAAGCAATAAGTGTGAAACTTATTTCTTTTGCACGTGGAACAGACCGAGTTTGTTGCTCACGTAATCGTTAGAAATCTCGCAAGTTTCCACGGTTCGTTAAAAACATGTGTACCGCTTTTATTCGGTAACATATTGATTTATTTTGTTAACTTTTCATTTTCAGTAAATATTCACGGATTGCGGCACGGATTCACTGCGCAATCTGTAGCTAAACTTTAATTAGTTACCTTTTAAATGCTACTTACAAGCTAGTGCAATTAGAAGCAAATTCCTACGAGCGATCACGTTGCGAGACAATGCGAGAACAAAATCTTTAATTGCGTAAGTTTTATAGTTACTTATTATTTTAGAATGCATAGTACATGAGATATTTCGACTATATCGTTAAAATTAAGAGAAATTTTTTCTCGCGTTTAAATACGAAGACAAATTATATAAAATCATCATACATTGAATTAAAAAAACTTTCACGGTTTGTGATCACAATATATGTTTCTTCATATATATTCGATTGCTAAATAATAAAGAACACCAGGAATTAACGTGAATTAAAAAAATTAATTTCAAAAAACAATTTTTAAAACTTTTTTTTTGTATTCGCGCACGCGTCTCTTACCTGAATATAATTCTTTTGCGTCATCTGGACGCTGTGCATTGGCGTGCCGACGACATTTCTCTCAAGATCGACAAGTTTAGTCGATATTCCCGAAATCGTTATGGCGAACAAGCTCATAAGGATCGAAAACGAAAGAGGGAAAATGCTAATTCCGAAGTTCGTTACGAATTTCTTCATTCTTATCTGATCATTGCCCTCGTTGCTTTTAACTGCTACTTCTTTAATCGCTTTGCGGCAAGAGTTTCTCGTTTATTCTTTTTTTTTCTCTGTACACCGCCTTTGCCTTTTACTTATTCACGACAGAAGGTTTCTACTTCCGTTCCTTTTTTATCTCTCGGTTAGCTCGCTCCGGCCTTTCCTCTATTTAATCTTATCCCACGTCTATCTGATCGCGCTCACGAAAAGAGGATTGTCTTCCAACGTTATCCTCAACTTTTCCTTCACTAACTTACTCGCCTGCTCGTTTTTACACACGGAGCTGCGAGTTCCGTCTTTCTGCTCGTATTTCCTTCTCATCAAACTGCGGAAAAACTATTTGGCATCTCTTTTCTGTTTTCGCTGTTTCTTCTTATACTTGCCGTGTATTGTTTATCAGTCGATTTCTTCCTCACTTCGCTTCTCGCGCAACTTCTTCTTCGCAACTTATCTCCCGCTTGCTGACTGATATCTTGCGCGCTCGCGAAACAACGACACGGTAATCTTCTATCGATGTCATTCGCTCGCTATATTATATTGTTTTCGAAAATAAACTTCGCCGTTCGGCTTTTGCGAAAAGAGCTGATATTTCCTTCGCTCGATGAAAAATGAAAACCTCTTACTCTGGCAACTACTCGCGAACGCGAGCAAAAAAGCTGAACTTTAAACGCGATGTACACTTTGCCGGTACACTCGACGCGATTGCTGAAAAAGACGAAGATACTTCGCTCCGACTATATCTTTCGCTCGGTGTGTGACAGCTTTCCACGACTAAAAGCATAAAACGCAACGATAGCTCGACCCTTCGTTTTCGTTCAAAAGATGCCTCGACGGTACACTTGAGTTTCGTTTGATGATTTCTATAATCAAAAGCACACCAAACGACAACTCTCCGACAACTGTCCGAGTTTTCTTTATATTTTTCACAAAAGAGAAAAAAGAAGGAATATTTGTCTTGCTTCTCTTTTCGTTCAATGACACGATCGTTTTGCTTGGAAAAACAATTATTTTTCTTTCCTTTCGGCGGTGGGCTAAGATGTGTTGCTTACCACAGAGAAGGATACACATAAATCGTCTGGGAGCGAAATAATTCCAAGGAGAAAAATTCTTTCCTTCTTCGCGGAGAGATTTTTTTCGAACTTTGGAAAACTTCTTCTTGATAAAAAAAAAGTTGCTCGCTTCGGATCGGTTGATTCTATGGCGCACAGATGAATCTTCCTTTTTCTCTCTTTTCTCACAATTCTTCCGGCGAGTCAGACGGCCAGCCGAACCCACGGCGATGGTAAACAACGACTAAAGCGAAATCGATGCGGTCGAGTGCGAGCTCGCCAGAATAGAATCGGTAAGAGGGAGCAAAGCCTTGTGGCACAGTCGTGGGTTAAGGTAACCCATTTTAGTCACTGGGCATGACTTTTTACTTTTGCCATTCAGACGAACGACGAGAATGCAAGTCGTCGTTGTGATGATCGCCCATATACCGCGAAACCGACTGAGAATGCACAGGATTTTGCTCGGAACGTATGCACGCTTCAGGCGAATAAAACTTCTGCAATGTAATTTATTGCTGCATAGCTCAAACTTTTAACTTAAGAATTTTGGAAAAAGTTTTTAATTTAGAAAAAAAATAAATTCTTTACTTTTGTTCATTATTTTTGAGAATAATTTTTGTTTTTTTTTTATATTTTATAATAACTCGCTTTTCTATTTTTTTATTTTTTTTATTTTTTTAAATGTAATAAACAGTTTTAATCACTTAACATATTAAAGTACTCATAGGATAGTTTTGCTGTGGTAATGCGTGAAAGTTTTACGTTATTAACCGCTATATATTTGTGTGATCATATATGCGGGATTGCTAATGCGCATTTTGCGCATCACACGTTCTGCGATGCGATCGATATAAGAAAGCTGATCTTTCATGGAAAGTCGATGAGACACGCAACGCAAAATAACGAGACGAAACGGTGAATACTTTAAGCATTCCATGTTGCGAGCAAGAACGGAATTGCAAATGCATCCCATCGCGAATATAAACATTTCAGAGCGCATTTTCATAGCTGAAAACAAAAAACATTTCAAGATTTTACTTTTACTATGACATTTCACAAAATAAACTCTTATAAATATTTATTATATATTATTTATTAATTTATTTATAAATGTTACATATTTATTATTTTTTTTATGACAAAGGGAAAGATTTTTAATCATACTACAAATGAAGTTTGCAAAAAAGTTGGAACACATTCTTCTTCATGCTTGATGAAAGTTTGTATGTGTCGGAAAGTGAAGTCTTAACCGACATACAAATAGCGTGCGTTTAAGTGGTCGTAAAAAGTGCCGTATTGGAAATTCGTTCTGGAAAGCTAACGTTAACGACACTGACTCTTGAAACCTGTTGCGAAAGCGATAGTTCGGAGACACTCGTATATTTCACATGAATGAATAAGCATCTATCTCGTAATGATTCTTCACGGTCTCGATAATCCCATCTGAAAAATTTCGAATTGGCCGCAAACGTTATCTCTATAATACGGTTTTCTCAATCAATATTAATTATATCGCGCCGCTCAATTAAAGATGACATCGACGTCTTATTACACACACCGATTAAATTCTTCGTCAGCGTGAAAAATGACAAATAGCTGTCATTTCCCGATCTTTGAATTAACCTAAATAACTTCTTTTTTTTTCTGCTTGCAGACGGCCAAGAACTCGACGTCGGGCAGCGGATATTACGTGGGCGGAAGCAGCACTTTGCCGCGCGGTGGACCGCTTCTAAGGGCGTACAGTCCCGCGGCGTCGAGCGTCGGCGGGCCGAACGCGACGCCGACGCAGCCCAAAACCCTCACTACGCCAGGTATACGAAGGCCCGCAATCCCATTTCACGTTTCCGACATTGCGTTTCTATGCAAATCGATGACGCGCGATCAACGAGTCTCGCTCTCGAGACGCTTCACATGAGCGGCCCAAATGTTTTAGAAATCAAATTTCTACTTTTTTAGTTCTCATATTTACTTTAGCAGTAGTGAAATCGATCATTATCTTGTGTAAGGCAGGTAGCAAATATCTGAAATACCTTTCATTGCTATCATGAATCACCAACGACACGAGAATAACAGAGGATAGAAGAAAAGTAAAAATAAAATTTGTTCTGACACATTTACACAAAGTAAAATATAATTTTAACTATTTTTTTTCACAACGAAGCTATTTTTAAAGATGTGATATAATAATTTTTGGGCTGCTCACATAAATTTTCTGCTTCGCGCCCATTTGCATTCCCTTCATGCCTGATGCTCCCAGTAGCGTCTCTCTAGCGTCTATGTAGCATTTCTCTTTAGACCACCCTTCCTCCAAGATTTATCGAACAAACATTGCGCACGCTCCGCGTAACTCTGCATTTTCTTCATATATCTTACGACTAAGGTGACCAGAAACACATGAAATCCCCTTTAAAAGCATCACGATGAATTCCTGAGATTCTCGGAAGAAACTTCTTTGATCTAGCTGCATCGTGAGATCGATGCTACGGTAGAAGAGCATATTCCATTTTTCATCTCTGAACTAATAGAACAGTTTCGCGAAATTTCCAAACGTTTCTCGAGACTTCAATATTGAATATGACTTTTTCACAAGGATTTCGCGAGAAGAGGGATAAAGTTCGCAAGAAACCGGAGCGAATTATTGAACGTCGGGTGAAAATTCTGGCTCCTTGTGATTTCAAAGAGTTTTACGGATCGCGTCCGGAATACATTTTACATAAAACATAAAATTCTGGTCACCTTATGCGCATCCGACATCCATCGATAACTTCGGCATCCATATGTGATATACAAAGAAATGTAAAACTCTTCTGATCGTCTTACTTTTGAAAATTGGTCGAATCGACTGAGAAGTCGAAAGCATTTGCATCAACATCGCTATAAAAGTTATACCTATTGTAAAAACTTAGATGACAATTTATACTTAATTTTCGCGAAATAATCGGCTAGTAAAGAGAGATTCTTTTGTGGAAATAACAATGTTGAAACACGATATGAGAGTTTTCAAGTTACATATAATGTAATGTGGCTAGTTTTTAAAATACATTTCTATTGACGTTCTTCCGACTCGATCAATTTTTCCTAATGCATACATCTCGTGCTTCGTGCTTTGAGCGCATAACATCCGCATACACGCAATCGCTATCCAGTCTTCGTGCTTTCAATCGACAAGTTTGCGAGGTCGTTTCGATACTTGATCATTGAACGAAGATCGTTACGACCGTCTCTGCGCTGGTTATGAACGCTATTCGAGACCTAATTGGGAACACTTAACAAACTGCCTGCTGCTAGTTTCCACAGGGAAAGGATGGTCTCATTCTGGTCGCCACGTGCGTTCTCTTTGTAGTCGAGAGAAACGTTTTACACGAGCACTGAACTGCCGAAAACAAAAAGAATGAATTCAGATCGCGTGAATAGCCAAGCATAAATCGGTTGTAATTAATCATCGAGTTATCACGACGAAGTGAATCTACTTCGCAAAGTTTTATAAACGCGACCGTCCTTTGAGCTGTCACATCTCGAAGAATGATTTTTTTTTTTTTAGACAAAAGCAGTTTTTGAAAGAAGAAGACCTTTCTCTTGACGTTTTCATGATCGTGGCATAATCTAATAGAGAAGTGCATCTATGTAAAAGTCAAGTTCTCACCTTTTATCTCTGTAATGACATAATCACGCGATCATACAGTCACTTGTATATAAACGATCGCTTTCGTTGAAAAAAATTACATCTCTTTCCTTTTATTCTTGATATTCATAATCATTTCATTTTAAACTCATGCGCAATCACTCGTTTAGAAAGTGTTCAGATTAATTCCAATCATCTCATGTTTCAAAAAAAAAAAAAAAAAAAAAAAAAAAAAAACGAGAAACTGTCTTGAACGTGAGTTCCGGATATTTTTTGTTACTAAGTTTTGTCAAATTCTATCTATTATTAATCTCAGAGCCGGTTTTAAGCTTATTTATAAAAAAAATAAAAGGAGAGCACGTCGCGCAAATCGAAACACCTCTTGTCACTTCTGCATGTGCACTGAACGTCGAACGGTTAAGCGAGGTAGCGGAGAGAACGAAAGAGACACGTGAGCTTCGGAAGAGCACTTGGGTACATTGGTTTTTTGTTTGGTTTTTTGGATGGTTGGATAGGTGGTGGCGGGGTGCCGCCGGCCAAGCCGCTTCGCAGCTACCAGTGCGGTGGTAAGAGTCCCCTTGGAAGCCTCGGGGGCTCGGCGCGCTTCTCTAGAGACAGCTCGGTCTCCCTCTATAGTATACCAGGTCAGTAGTATCCTTAAACATTCGTCAGACACAATTCGATCCTTTTCGCGACCGTGAGACAATCGTGTCCGCCTATGTATGATATGACACGTTCTGCTTTTTTTTTTTTTTTGCCGCGGACCGGACTCTTAACAATAATTCGAACGGAACGAGTTCGCGAGCGTAACAATAACGCCTTGTAAGATAAAACAAGCTTTAATATTCGTCTGGAAGTAAATAATAAATTGACAAAAGGAACTACAGAAAAAATAAAATCTATAAAAAAAATTGCATCTAGAGAATATGAGTGTAAAATAAATGTTTTTAAATAAATATTTGTGTGTAATATGTTTCTTACTGAACATACATGGATTTCATTACTAACAGCATGTGATGTATACGCATCTTAATTTGTATTTACAATTAATGATTATGAAAAAAGCATGTTTTTGACGAAAACTGTAATTAGTTAATTACTTGTGTAAAAAATTAACTTTCACAAGCGATATACGCAATTATCGTTATCAATTCAGAGAAAGTAGAATCGGGATTCGAGCTGGGTAACTCGATGACGACGGAACGTGGCAACTAACGCGTATCGAAAAACGGATACGCGAATTCGAGCGCGATAAAACAGCGTGTGCACACACACACGCTTTTGCGTGGCGCGTTTTATACAATTTCCAGTTAAGGACTTTTGCCGTGATGCAATTTGCCCCGAAACGATACGCCTGTAGATTGTACGCCTTGTAAATTTCGAAACAGCGCAACGACACTATCAGTTGTGTGTTCGAGGGAGAGAGCAAAATAGAATCCGGTTATAACGCAGAAAAACAAAATCCCGTTATACTTTCCGACAATATAAACGGTTATTTATTGTTATTTTTATTGCGGCAATTCAAGCGATAAATAAATAAATCTCTCCGCCATTGTGATAAATTTCTGTTCATTTTTGATGCACAAATAACTCTCCGTAACTATTGAAAATGAATAAACGTTATAAAAAGTGCGCAATTATTAGAGAAAGAAAATTGAAACGGTAAACATTTAAATTAGAAAATGAGAATTTTTAAGTGCGTTGTATAAACAGACACGTAGCAACATCGCTTATCCGTAATAAGGAGAGATTTAAGCGCGAGGGTAGTAGCTTGTTCGAGACGCGGTAACCGCAGGAAAACCATGAAATTGGCAGTTGCGATTAGTCAAGCTGGGTCGAGCCAAGTTTTAATTAAACGATCTCGAGACCGTGGAGATAGTGTTGGGAATAGATAGGATTGGACGGATGAAATTGAAACGTTTTGAATTCGCGCTGACGAACTTCGAGCGCCGGACAAAAAGAAACCTCTGTCGACTATTGTTTCGAGAATTGGGTCGAAAGAACGAAAATCAAACTTTTCGGCGCTTCATTATGCCTTTATTTTCCGCGTTTTTTTTGTTTTTTTTGTTTTTTTAATTATCAATAGAAGTAATCAGAAATGTGTATTTATTATCCATTGTGAGCTATTACTTCACTTATCAATGATAAGTTCGACAATTATTTTCAAAATTAAAACACAAGCGTGTTTTAAGTTCAATATATAATACTTAAAATTCTTATATTTTATTACATGTTGCTTCACACACACACACACACACACACACACACACACACAGAGAGAGAGAGAGAGAGAGAGAGAGAGAGAGAGAGAGAGAGAAATTCCTTTTCATTTCCGTATGCTCTCCAGAAACCTCTATTTTACAACTGCGTTTAACATAGACTATAACCGCTTTGTACTATCAATATTATCCGAGCAATCTCACGCTCCTAAATTATTCAGATACGCGCACAAAGTGCCCATGACTGCGATGTTATTACAAAGTTACGGTAAGCTCGATATATTCCCAACACTAAGAGCTAAGAGCCGCCAGAAACCTCCAGGAACTTCTTACGTGTGTCGCCTTCTTTGTACAGCGCTGTGTGATATCATAATGTATACGAAAGGCAGCATCTCTCTTTCATCTCATTTTTCATCCGCTCCCGCTGTCACTCGAGAGAGCCGGACCGCCCTCCCTATATATAAGAAGCACGATCGAAGAAGGACCGTTTTTTTTATTTCCCATCTTTCCATCACGACGGCTGATAAACGACGTTTTCTCATCGATACGGATCCGCGATCGTAATTTCATTTGCACACATTCGCGCGCCAAACTCATATTCGACGGAGAGATATCGAGCCACGAATAGATATGACATTGATAAGAACTTCCTTAACAATTTAGTGCTATTATACGTGTTTCGTGTAGAAGTAGAATGTCCTTTTAACTAACTTTACATCGCAGATCCTTCATTAACTCATTATAGAAGTAAAACAGTTGATTTTCATGTGTTTATTTAATTGTTCAATAATTCACGTCTTTACTCGTTTATTGCAAGATAAATGTTTTTATCTGTTATTCTGTAACTTTTTTAAATTGCTATTAATATTTTTCGTACAGTTCACCGTATTGTCACTTATAGATTTCTTTGTACATATAAAATAACTGTCTACTACCTCCCGGTCTTATTTAAATACCGACACTATTGGTGATAATACAAAGGTGAATTCTCAGATGTTTGACAAAATCTAACTAATATGAATCATTCAAACCAAATCTCCGCAGATCGGCTACACGGCGAGAGCGGATACATGAGCAGTCCGGAGCGTGGCGGTGGCGTCGGTTCAGGAAGCGGAAGATATCCGCCTGGACCTTACAGCGCCGGGAGCAGCTACGAAGATCCGTATTACTCGCAATATTCGGGAACTGTTACACCCGCTATCGACGAAGAAGCCAGGTAAAAGAGTTACGCGCACTTCGTTTGAAGTAGTAGCTAACGATCCGCGATTGCACCCGCCATAATGATTTTAATGGGACACAGATGTTCTGGCTGTAATTACAATTTGCATATTTTGCACGGAACGTGTGCAGATCTTTCTTACTCTGTTTCATGTCCCGCCGATAAAAATCTAATTTTTCTACGCAGCAAAAAGTGTGTGATCTCAACTGAATACTGACCACTTCACCGCATCAGAATTCATTTCATTCATACTTTGTCAACGTTCATATTTTATTTCTTTTAACAAAAGACATAGTTTTTTGTCTTAAAAACATTGGTTAAACGTTATAAAAATTGATGTGCAGAGATTTAATATATGTACTATTTTTGACAAGAGAGATATATATAATTTGTTGCAGAAAATTTAATTTAAATACAAAATTGCGGCAACAGGTTTTTTTTTTTTTTTTATTTCGATTTTGCAATTTCCGAATGTTACAAATGCTCTTCAATTCGAGAAAAACCTAAACTCCAAACGAATTCCCACGAGACTGCGAAAACACGTTCGAGATAATCAAATATTCACTTGATCAAATATTTATTTGCCAGCTTGCATTTCTTTCCATAAATTATTTCCCATGTTGTCTATTCCGTCTATTACTCTTTGCACACTCTTTTTTCATACTCGTAAAAATTCGGCCAATTTTTGCATTATGTGAGAAATTTAATATGCATATGTATCTCTCTATACTTTCACACATTGGACATAAAAATGTGTAACAAAGTATTTATAATTATGTAACAGATATATATTATAGATAAATACGACATTTGGTTATAAAACATACAGAGATATTCTTTCAAATTATGTTTATTTTTACAATAAACAAGTATATGTAATATACAATTCTCACGTAATATACAATTCTCGTAAAACTTTATATGCAGACGGCCGATTTTAACCTTACGAAAATAAATCAACAAAGTCATTTAAATACAGTATAGAAACAATTTCCGAATCTATGCAGGCAATTACAAATGTAATCAGAGAGTGCAAATAGTCGGGAACCTTTCTCGGCTGACCACGTCTGTCAAAAGATGCGTCATAAATTCAGGCGACGCTTTTTCGCGCGCGTTGTGCAAAATCCGGGTGAATAAACTCCGCTCATCCGGAAACCTCTCCGGCCATCTCTCCCTTTAGTCGCAACCCCTGTGCCAACGAAACGTTGTTGTCTCCGTCTCTCCTGCTTCCCTCGGTCCTCTCGAATGACCATCCAACCCTCACTCGTGCGTTACAACCGCCGCCCGCCGCTCTTTCCACAACTTGGATAGTCTGATAGTGCGGATGTGTATGTCTGTTGTGGGTGGTGCAGCGATACGGAGCTGTTGGAGGAATCGTACAGCCTTTACGGCGTGAAACCACCGGGGCGTCCGCCGTCTGGTCCCCCGCGGTCCCCGTTTCCTCCGGGGGCGCCACCCCCCCTACCACCCGGCGGACAGGGCTACGACGCTACTCGGTACTGCACCCACGTCTCTCGCACACACTAGCAGTTGTGTCGCCTGCGTGCTTGTCTTGCGTAGAGGCCTGCCTGCCTGCGGAACAAAAGAAACAGAATGAATAAAAAAAGAGAGGGAGAGAGAAAATGAAAGAAAGAAAAATAGAAAGAGAATAGAGACCGTTGCCGAGAGAACCGTGCCACTACCGGCTGGTTGGCTGGTTGACTGGATGCTTGTGAATGAATACGAGTTGCACGAGTGTCGTTCCGAACCCTCGAAAGCAGAACAGTGGCGAATCCGGGATTCTTCACACATTGGCAGAAATCTCCTCCAATTTTTAAAAGTAAACCTGAGCTAAACTGTCTATTGTTTTTATCAAAATTAACTTTTTAAAAGACAATATTTTCTTTTTAACATACAGAATAAATTTAACAAGACTTAATTATTACTGTCTAATTGGGATATCTTCAAAATGAGTGAATATATTCTCTTCTTCATTATTTTATGCCAGAATTCGCCACTAAAGCAGTGATGGATACTTTTAGTACGAATTTTCATAACGAAATGTCGAATTGAAGTTAATTTCTGCTGTCTTTTAAACTTTAATATATTTTTTTTTTATGTATGAGAGAGATTTTTTAACAATTCTTTTATTTTATCTCTTATAGAAAAGTTAAAAGCTTACCAAATTTTATCTAATAATAGTCAAATATGAATAAAGATTTATCTTTGGCATACTATGAATTATTAATAAATGTAAAATTATATATGTATATTGTTACGTATACAATTATATATTTTGTTCGCGTTTCATTTATGGTAATATGATTCGGTTTATATCGAAAGCGATATTCTCGCGTGGCGGTCAGTAAAAAATGCTTCCACATAAATTTTTATTTTATGAGAATATTTTCAATCACTTAATTACTTTTAAAACGTAGAATTAAAGTGCAATTCTGACCATTGCTGCACATTTTGAGGAAGTGGTAGCGTTCATTCGGATATTAATTGTTCGTTTTAATTTCTTATTCTCGTATTAATGAAATATAATACATTTTTCATCACTTTTGCTCGTCATTGAGAGCATTTATAAACTTTACGTCGTTTTATAGACTATTCTATCGCGTTTGTGTCAGATGATCGAATGGACAATTTAAATCAGTGACGTCTAAAAACTCCGTCCGTGTGACTCAAGTTAATCTCATTTCCTGGAATTGATTGGATCATCAGACAAATAAAAACGTCAATTTATTTGCGACACGTCATTTCGACCAACAAGTTTGAGCACCAAGGATGTTTGCGTTTGTAACATATATTAATTTAAATTCAATTGCCTATATAAATTTTGCTACAAACTTTGAGATATATATGTTTCCTCTTCGGACTCTGCCACTTCCTTTTTCATACGATTCGGGAGCACCATCATCACAGTAAACGAGTCGTCTGCAAATGCATGTGTAGAGAGAGTACGAGTCGGGAGCCTTAATTGAGTGATCGCGAAAGGGATGTCACTGCCAATTTCGTCGAATCGTATCCCTCGCGTGTGAGGCAAAATTGGATCGATCAGTGGCACGATGCTAGAGAAGCTACTATATTGCTCAAAAACAAGATGTGTGTGTGTGTGTGTGTGTGTGTGTATATTGTATGTGTAAATAAATATATATATTATAATTAATGTCGAGGAATATATGATACATATATACTATATGTATACATATGTATATATATATAGAAATATATGACTTTGCAAGTCTGTGGAATGCAGCATGCCGACTAGCGGTCGTAGACGAGAATACATTGGTCATATACAGGGTGTCTTGCACGCAAAAAGTAAATATACAAAATCACAAGGATATTTTTTAACATATCTTTCGTCTGAATTTAATCCTCCATTGCTCCCGTGTAAGCGCAACGCTCACACAGGGAACTTTTTTCTTAATCTGCATTAGCATAGAAGTTTTTTTTTTCACTTGAGTTTTGCATTCACAACTTTTGTAGATTGTATTCGTGTGTGAATATTTTTCTCGATGTTTAGTGATACAATGTTTTATAATAAAATTTCGCGTGATATATGCTCGCGCGCGTTATTACCGAACTCGCGATCAATCATTTTTTAGTAACAAAGATACTCGGAAGCTGTCACGAGCTATTCTCGTGCGAAAACTTTCTAGACGGAATTGATATTACATGTTGGAACGAGTATATGTGTGTGTGTGTGTGTGTGTGTGTGTGTGTGTGTGTGTGTGTGTGTGGGTGTGTGGGTGTGTGTGTGTGCGCGCGTATGTATCGGAAAACTGAGAAACACTGAATGTTCGACGGCCATAAACTCGCTTTAGCTCAACTTTACAAAAGTTACATTCAACCAAAATTGATCGCCGAGGATCACATAACCGATTTGATCTGCCGCGTGTCACGTATATCACCCTGTATATCATTTTATGTACTGTCACCGTGACGTAGATTGGGCACCGCTGTCACTTGTGATGCGAGGCGATAGATGCACGTGATTAGCATCGTGTTATGTGTAATTCATATCCGATTTCACCGGACGGAAACACATTCGATCGGGATAAAATTTTTTGGATTCAAAGCAAAGAAAAGTTTTCTTCGTCGAGAAAAGTTTCGTGACTTTCCCGGTGAAAACAGATAATATGCATGCAAACTGTCATCAATTTTTATTGTTAGTGTGTTGTAAAAAATATCTATCAAATTATATAATTCATTATTTAAGCTGCTGTAACAAGTTATTGCTCAGTGAAATATCGATTAAGCGCAGATATTTAAAAATCACGACACACGTGTGTGTCATTATTCTTTTGTTGATTTGTCATAACACTAATTCGCTTTATATTTATTATATATATGATTTTATCTTTTTATATAACGTACTGCATTATTTTATTATTATATTTATTGTCGTTTGTGTTCTATATTTCTTTAAATATTATATTCATCACACATTGAATCATCTGAGAGAGAGAGAGAGGAGATCAAATTGTATGCAAAGCCGTCACTTTTGCAGCTTCAAAGTATTGTGTTATTTGCCGAGAAGATTAATTCAGGATTTTTTTAGAGCTAGACAATGGATATCACTGATTGTAGCGTTCTTTCTCTCTGACCGAGAATTATCTGTCATCAGGATAAGAGTGGAGCACATGGAAAGACAACTGGCAAATCTGACCGGACTCGTTCAGAAGGCTCTGACACACGCTCCGCACACCAGCCCATCACCGCGCGAATACTTGCAGGTCCCGCCAGGACGAGATCCTTACGCGAGAGCCGCAGGTACGTGTGTTCCTCGAAACTCGGCGGCTTTGCTTCTATTAGGTTTCTTTCTATACTTTCCATTTTCACTTTCACAGTAACATCATTCTCTTTGGTTTTTCATGATTCGTTATTAGACGAGGCTTGTCTTGAAAGAGCAACGTGTTTACGGAAATTTTACGAAAACTTTGAAAATACAAATTTCACGTTCACTAATTTAATATAGACAATTAATTATTAAACAAAACATGTGAAATAATTGTCGACACTTTTGAGACAAGACAAGTCGTAATTCAGTTTTGGGGAATTTTTGTTTCTGTCAATTAAAGAAGGATAGCGTTTTTAGAACGATACCACCGTACATTCACTTCCTTCTACATTTCAGTGTTTATTTTACAGAAAAAGAATTAGCGCATTCACATTTAATTTACTAAGATAGTTTCAGCTAAGAAGCATACGACTGCTAGACATGCCCTACATAAAGTAGTCTCTACTAACATTCATCTGTTCGTTTCATCCGTGCCTGTTCATCTATCCACTTCATCGCCTTTCGACCACTATCAGACATCTTGAAACCACGGTTCTTAGTAACATCATCATGCCGCAAACGCATCGGGATCGATAGTCGATAACTATAGAAGCAAGGCGGCTACGTCGATTTTTTTTTTTTTTTTTATATGGGGCCATCATGTTAACTTTTACAATTTACGCAATCGTGAATAAGAGATGCGAAAACAATATAAATGCCAAGAAGACAAAA
Organism: Pseudomyrmex concolor; assembly: GCA_014839585.1. Lineage (NCBI taxonomy): Eukaryota > Metazoa > Arthropoda > Insecta > Hymenoptera > Formicidae > Pseudomyrmex > Pseudomyrmex concolor. The sequence continues at coordinate 12,275 of QVOB01027844.1, read as the reverse complement.
GTTTTTTTACTAACATTTTTACCAACTTAATTGTGATGTTGTAATACTAACAAAAGTAAGAGAAATAGAGAGAGAAATAGAAATAAATATATGAGAAACAAAAAAGCACGGAAGATTTACGTGTGAAAAATTTATGAACATACTTGGTATTTACATTATTTTGCATTGTGCGATTTATGTGATAAACGTCGTGGTCGCCTGTCGCGCATATAAGATAAATCTCATCACCGTGACAACACAACTTTAGATATAAAACGTACATATACGTATACATATATGTGGCATACATACATGCAGATAAACATGTGTTATTGGAAGAATTTATGCCGTGAGCTACAAGCCAGCAACAATATGCCATTACTCATATCTATATAGCATGTTTTCAAAACAAAATTAAAGCTAGCATTTTGACGTTATTATTTAGATGACAATATCCTGAAATACGCATTGGTAGAGCAAATTCAATGGAACGATCATCTAAAAATACGATTAAAATTCAGCAAATTAATCAAAAGCTTTCTAGACTGAAACTGATAATTTATCTGTAATTTAGTTGAGAGCTCGAAAAATATAAAAGAAATTTGCATTAGTCTCTCAATCTAATTGAATAGACATTAGATTTCTCACGAATCCTAATTTAATCAAATTTGGCTATGTAAATGCAATTCATTTTGTTCGAATCGACGAGTCCAAAAAAAAAAAAAAAAAAAAATAGTATGAACGCGCGACAGTCTCGGAAAAAACTCTTCCAAGGATATTGAGTTCAGTTCGGAGTTCAGTTGATATATAGGCATATAGTTGCCCAAGCCAATGTGTAGTCTCACGGACTGAACTCTCCTGAAACCCTGCTGTACAACTGCTTTGTTATTCCGACTAACGCACACACCAGGCGCCGGGGACGAGTTCGACAAACACTCTAGCTCCAGCTCTGCCTCACTGCCAGGTGTGTCTCTCATCTTCTTCTATCTTCTATTCACCTCCGGAATCACTGTATTAACCGCTCTACTTACATAAATATATATTTACATATATATTTATTTATATATACGTATATTTATATATTACAATTTTTCTATCTATATATACTTTCTATCTATCTATATATAAAATTCTCTTATATATTTCTATATATATATATATATATGTATATTTTTATACATATATCTTATATATTTTTATATATATACATATATTTAACGTTGTCTCTTTTACGTTTTTTATTGCCGCCATTAAACGCGTGTCCTCTAAAATTCAAGTGTCTCAACCTGCCGTTACAGATGACTCGTACTTAAGGACTGACGTTAAACCGCCAAAATTAGGCAAAGGTGCGCTTCAATGTACATAATGTTTCTTTTGTGTATTACATATGTATGCAATTGCGAATGCTCGCTGCATTGCCGTCTCTCGCCACTTGCGTTATCATCGTTGCACGTGTCCCATATATTCCATATTCTTGCTCTACATTCTTTCTCATCATTTGTTTTCCCATTTGCGCGAAATGCAATCTTTATTTCATTATCGAGAACAATTTCCAATGTAGCATCAATAATTTCGAGCTTTTGTTAATTTTGATCATCAGAGATCTCATTTTGCTTCTTACTTTTCTGTGATACAGTCATCCATCCGATGTAATAAAATCGCACAATTGTCTCCTTTGTTTCGATAATCACCCTTCCGTTTTTCATTAACGGATTTCATTCTTGTCTTAAACATAGAATTTGCATTGTTCAGACATCGTATTTCCTTGCGATCAAATTCGAATTTTGTTTGCACGATGCACACACAAGTCTTCGCTCTCTCTGTCGTGATTGTTTTATCCAGTACTGACTTTAAAGTGCGTCTCTCGGAAAGACAGTTTTCTCTCGTAACAGTAAGAACGTCTAGAAACGGAATTTTCACAAAATCCCGCGTTTATGCAATTGAATATTATTTTAAAAAATAGATACGTGTTTTACAAATTTATTTTTTGATATTTTATAATATGTTTTCTTTTATTTATTTAATTAATAATTTAGTACATATATTTATTTTGATAAAAATACATGCGACTAAAATATAACTGTTTTCAATTTTGAGCGAGAAAGAACACCGATAATTTTTAAGGCCAGTACTGGTTTCTAAGCCACACGTGTGCGCACACGTACGTCTCATTATATCGAAATTCAATTTATTCGATCGAATGCGCTGCGTTCACGCTTTTCTTATAACGCTTGACGCACATATATCATGCGAAACTATGCTGATGAACGTCCTATTGCAGACAAGTCGGTGTCGTTTGAAAAGTCAGTGTCCTTCAGTGACGAGCCACCAGACATGAACTCCCCCAAACAGCATTCCCCGCAACATACAGGTAAAGGCTAGCGCACGTCACATAAATGCAAACTGTATGCTAAGCACGCTGTAAAAGCCAGAATACTGAATCACACGTCAGATTGCTTGTCGAGGAAGTGGTAGATGTTAAAGACAAATCGTTAGCAGATTTTGTGACAACAAAATTGTCAGAGTAGTTGTATCTTAAGATTATTTAACGCTAGTTTTTTTTATAATCTACTCGAAATCTCTTCGGATATTTTAAATCTTTCTTTTAATCAAAACGACAAAACTGTAGTGACTTAAGAAAGATTTAATGAGGTCATTGTAATTTACTGCTATTTTGCAATAAGTATTAATTAGATGGAAATTAGCCACGCAAATATCGAGTAATGTAATCTGATTTTAATTGAAAGGTTGCGCTACGAGTTGCAATAATTTATGTAATTACAAGATCTACGGATTTAATTCTTTCTTGTTGATTTCTAGCATAAATCATATTTGGTTTTTGCAATTACGTTAGATAATGATTTTTTCTGTACATTTGTGCAACAGAGATTTATGAATTTTGACATAAAAACGATATTAATTCATTATTGATAGAATATTGATTGTATTACATGATTCTGTTTAATATTATAACATTACCTGTACGATATTAAATTTTCCTTGTTTCATTCAATGAGAAGTTTAGTTTTAACAAATTGACTTTAGAGTTTAAATATTATATAATATTGTTTGCTTCCACCACTTCTACGATTGGTATATATTAGACGTCTTAAAGTATACCGTGTGAAAATAATATTAATAAAGAGAAATAAAAAATTTCTATGGAATTAGATACAATGTTCCACAATAGTAAAAACAATTATCATATCATATATATGATATGAAAATGTCAATCCTGTCTCGCTAGCGAAAAACTACTAACACGATAATCTCTAACGCCTTCTCGTACGATTCTGCAATGCCTACCACGATTAGCGGATTCAAAACCTACGAAACCGGCAATCAAATCCTCCACGTTGCCGAGGATGTCGTCGCAAGGTAAAATTTCCCCGTTTTTTTTTTATTAGAAATGGAACTACTCGGCAAATTTTTATTTTATATATCTTAGAAGAATCCGATATTCTTTCGAAGATACAAAATTGCGAATTTAAAGTTTGATCCAACACAAAATAGAAAATAATCTTGTAACTGATATTAAATTTGTACAAGACATTTGAAAATATTTTTCTGATATTTATTACAATTCGCAAAATTGAGAAACACATCGTGTTATCCGAATAGTTCCAGTTCTAGCGTCTATGCTTCTTCCCTTATGTGTCACGCTGTGTCTTATCCCGTGTTTTATATGTATATGTTACTCATAACGAGCGTCGTTTCAAGCCTTTGATAGAATCTTCTTCTTCTTTTTGTCCGTTGCACGTCGACATTGCTAGGTTTTAAATGAAGTTAATGTGTTCGTTTCCACGTTTAAATCGATTTTCAAGGTATGCCGAGGAATCCGGGACAGACCTCAGGTTTCAGACGGAAATGGGAACTGCACCAGCAAGCGCTACGTACGAGCGAGTTTGCATGTTTTTTTGATGTGAAACTCATCCGAAATAAGTGCGTGTTATCGCACCTCGCAGAAGTTACTTTGAAAACCGTGGTTCTTCATATCAATCATATTCAGCAGTCAGTGAGCGCTGATTTATTCATTCGATTGGATCGAATTTTCTCTCTGAGATTTTCCATCTTTTCGAAGTTACGCCCAAGCGGCAAAAGAGTCTGCATGTGAGACTTCATCAGATCGTGAGATACATACACACACACACACACACATATTTCACTTTTCTTTATTTACAAATCATGCTTCTCTGTCATACGTACCGGATGATCGTCGAAATAGTCGTCTTTTCTTCATGCCATTCATGTATCATCGCATCGACAAACAAGATCGAGCATTATCTCGCGTGAATAACATACACGAGACGCGCGATTTATGCTGCATTATTTTATAGGACATTTTTGTGACAAATACGTTTCTTCGTTTCGCTGAAATTTCTGCCCGAGCGTGATATCGCGCGATTGTCGTTTCTCTCTCTCCGAAGCGATTTATCACGGCCGCATACCTGCTGCCGCCGATTACTCGAAAGCGTCACGATACATCCGTCTTACGGCCACCCTCTCTCATCCCGCTCTGCGAGAATGCATCCTTTATTCATCCGATTTGAATGTCGGAGAGTTCGTACTTTTATTTGCTCGCCGCCGGAACGACGTTGCTTATCACTGTCACGTTGCATATCGCGGGATCAGTTTATTTGGAATTGTCTCACACTGGTCGTACGCGCGGCGGAAATCTGTCTAATTTGATTGGGTGATTACATCAGTGAAGCTGTAACAAATTAAATGATAATCCGATACTTTTGTGTAATCTAATATCGCATTTATCCGATTTTCAAAATATTCCCCTTTTTTTTTGCAAAAAAAACACTAACAAATTTATAATCGCAATTCGAATAAAAGTATTTTCGTCAGGATGCAACCTATGGAGGAGTACCTACATATCTGGAATTCTTGTAAATACATTTCCTTACGTCGCACGTCTCTAAAAGTTCAGAATTGTCTTGGATCGTTAACCAGGACAACAATCAATTTTGATTGGATTCTGCAAATTGCATTGTTCTAATCACGCAAAAAAAATGGATTCATAGACGTTCACTGGTGTATATCTATTATTCCATGTTTGGATGAGTGCAAGAAAATTCACGCGGGAGAATCACGTCGGGAGAAATTCGATTGAAAAGCGCGTGGACGCCGGAGGAAATTACAATCGCAATGTGTGTTTCGACTCCGTCGCTGAAATTATCGGTGCGATTCAGCGACCGAGACATCTGTTTGCGCGAGACAATTACGCTCTTCATGCAAAACGTTCTCGCGCGTACAGCGGCAAAGTTGTGTCACGTATCGCAAAATGATACGTCGCACGCGCATATATCGAACATACGCATACACGCGATTCATCACTCGGAAAGACCAACGATATCTTCATCCGCCGGTTAGGTCATCCGTTGTGTCCTTCTTCCGCTGTTGCCGTGCCTTTCGTCATCCGTTCAATAAAAACGCGGCAATAAAAGTGACAGTAAAATTGTGTTGTCGCCGAACCCATTTAACTGTCCTATCCTCTCGTTACCGAGCCCCGCTCTTCTATCGTGCGAAACTATTACGGCGACGATCAGCATCAACGTCGAGTGGCGAACGTCAAATTTAATCAGCCGATTGTGTCGGTCTCGAAATGCCGCGGCCGTCCTGGCAAATCGTGTCGCCACCGTTCAATCGGTGAGCGTTTCGCAACTTCAGTTAGCAAAACGCAAGATAGGATATGTCCCAGAATACAAACGATCGTTTCGATCAATATGTTAGACAACATAAGAGAAACAACATTCGATTCTTTTTTCTTAACGTAATTTGTTAAAAGCAGCTGATAAAATATTATTTCCAACAACATTTGAATGTTGTTCGCCCCATTCTGAAGACGTTGTTCGCGCCGAAAGAAGAGCGGAGCCGAGCTTAAATCCTCTTAAGTGTTCCACGCAAATCGCGGAAATCTCGCGGGAGACGTGTCTCTTACGCGTCGAATGACGAATTGCAGAGCGAGACAGGCACAAACCGACACCACCGCCGAAACCGGCCGCGCTGGTGGCCGGCCAGTACGTGTACAGGGACTTGGCGCTCACACCGGAGATGTACAATCAGCTAAGAGGACTTCAGAAGAAGGCGAAGGATCTCAGGCAGGAAGTGCGGAATCTGAGACGCATGTCGCAAGCGCAGGCTCACTCGGTGCGCGAAACCATCTGGGACACATTCATCACGATCAGGTATTAATTTCGACAATCGTTTTATCGAAATATTCAAACAAGTTTTATGTAAAACGCGCGAATAAAAGAATAATAATAAATATAAGTTATGATCGATTTTCGTATATGTGTATATTAAAATTAGAAGACGATGTCTAGATTTACTTGATTATATCGTTGCCAGGGCGATGCTCAAGTCGGGAGGGGACGCAGTTTGGACGGCCGGGGACGCGGAGAGGAATCGACTGAGCCGCGAGGAGGACCTCTACAAGCAGGAGATGTTAAGGCTGGAAAAAGATCTCACGTGAGTATCACAGGTACTTCAGGCGGAGTCTGAAGTTGCGCCCGGATTGCTAACGAACGTTTGCGAATTTCAGCGAGCTCGAGAGCAACGTGGAGGAGCTTCGCGGCAACGTGATCAATAGAAAGACGCGTGTCAATATGTCGGATGTGGAGAATATGGCTTTGATATTGAGTAAATCCAGGTAAGCTGTGTGCGCGCGTCAACGAAGTCGCGAATTGTGCGCGATTGTTGTTATTATCGCGCGATTTATTAATCCATCTGTTTGTTACGAAGTATCGCGCGAGTGTTGCGTGTCAATTAATTTTTTGTAATAATATTTTAAATTCGAAAATACAATATTCTCCTCTCCAGCAAAACTGTGGCCGACCTGAAAGTACGTTTCCCGAGTTTGCAAGAGGGCATGAAGGGCTTTCTGAGCTCCGAGATGGAAAAAGTGGTGCGCGAGGAAAAGTTCCTCAAGGAAGAACCCGAACGACTGGAATCTGCGTTGAAACGTTGCAAGAAACTGACCGGCACACTCGTAACGCTCAAACGGTATGACTTTTTACACTTTCGGAGTGTCACCGCGATATTACTAAACCGATGAAATTCGTCGAATTAAAAATCACATTGATGATTGAATTCGGAAGAACACATTTCAACGGATATTTTCAACTTCGATAAAATAATCGTGAAAGATTATCGAAATTGCGAAAGAGAGAAGTTACAAATATCTGGCAAATAAAAAAATTGTTATAAAACTATTAACTTAAAAATATTTCTCTCTACTGAGAGTTTCTGATTTCTGTCCCGCTTAGCTTGGCGTCGGTGCAAGAGCAGCGATTACCAAACGCAACGAGCGTAGATGCCGAGGACACGCCACCGATAACACCGACGACGGCACAGCATTCCAAGGTAACCGCTCCATTGCCCCGCTCGCTCGCTCGCTCGCTCTCTCTATCTATCTATCTATCTATCTCTCTCTTTTCTATCTCACTCTACCTATATTTCTCTCTTTCTCTCTTTTCTTTTTTCTGTCTATTTACCTTCTATCAAGAACCAACCCTTCCAAACGGTGTCCCGTTCCGGTCCCTTCTTCGCATCCCGTAAAACGCACCTCTCTATTCCCGATTCCATAAACGTTCATCCGTTGCATGAAATATTCCCGTGGTCTTCTCGAACAACCCTCGTGTCACGCTTGAACGTTCCTTATTCCTCTTTTCGAACAAGAAGAAGAAGAAGAAGAGGAGGAAGAAGAAAAAGTCCAGGAAGATTGTGGAAACTCGGATTAGTCGCGGAATTTTCGAATCGCGCACGAATCTCGATTAGATTCCCGGGACTTAGATTCTTTGAAAGAAATTTCTTTCGAATCGCGTTCTGGTTGTAAGAGTCCTTTTATGTTGAGAACACGCGTATAATCGGGATAGAGATTCGATCGCGGACGTCAATGATTTTTCATAGGAGTCATTCGCCTCGAGAGTACATGGGAATCGTCGAGTCGGATTTTTCCGACGATTGAAAATGAAAAAAATAGAAAAAAAAAACTAGATATCCTAATCTCCTCGTACATATTCTTCTTTCGTTGCGTGCACATTTTGTCGTGTGGCACACTTTGTCGCGAGTGGCACGGCACTCTCTGATCCGTGGTGATCGGAACACATTGGCTTTCAGTAGGAGATGGGCACACGTTACAATTCGTTTCTGTAAGAAAGCGACGCGTTCCGGAAGCAATGTGTGTAATATGTATGGTACAATATTATTAAATGTATTTACAGAACGCTTTTATAAAGCCAAAGAAAGTATAAAATTATTAAAACTGTTGTTTTTATGTACCACATATTGACGGTAACATATATGTACATATATGTAATTTATCTAGTGGATTACAATTATATTTCATTAAATTATTATGTATATTATATAAAGCTATGCTGGAAAGTATTTACTTTATTTGACCAATAGTTACATTTGTCAATTTTGAAGAAACCGTAAAAGGATATTTTATTTTATCAAAACAGTTTTTAAAATGGTTTTTATTAAATAAAGACATTTCTTCTGGAATTTTCGTGTTTTTTGAATAAAATAATAATTTATATAATTAAAAAAAACAAACAATCACACACAGACACACAAATTCTTAATTCGACAAATTGATTTTTATCCGTCATAGTTTTAAATGCGGAAAACTAGGATTGTGCCCATCGCAGCTTCTTGTACATTTCACCTTTGCGAACTCGTTCACCAAATACTCTCTTATCACGACGGCAACATCTGCTATCTGTCAACAAAGTAGAGCGTCGATCAGATTCACTCCACGCTTAAGTAGATCTTTCTTGTCCCACATAAGTAAGCCGATATGGTATTTTGCAGCGAGACGTGTTACTATTCTCCGACCACCGCTTACCCCCGTAATCCCTGTTATCATATGCTATACAAGCGCATGCAACGAGTGATATAGAGATTTTGTTCTGGTACATATAATATATATAAATAATGTCTTATAATCATATACGTAAAATACACTTGTCTTTCTCTCTGTCTTTCTCTGCGTACATACTCGTACATACATCTACGTCGTAATAATATTGTATATTATTTATACGTATAATGTATAACTTTTTTTATATTATATATATAACGCGCACATTTGTGACATGCGGATTACATAACTGATATAAATCGCTGCAATGCGCGATCAGACCACACGAACCGAAAATAGACGTCATTATAAACTCTGTCTGACTATGCCTGATTGTTAATTAAAGTTTTGACATATATCACCGCGTGTGCGATAGGATCATAAATTATGACTTGTACCACGCTGTAAAATTGTAATATGCATGTATTCTGGCTGCCACAAACAGTGAAATTATGTTATCAATATATATATTACAATTGACAATTAAATGTACAAGTTTTATTCGCGAAATTTGTTTGAGATATATCTTTGCGCGTGCCTTTAATATATTATTAAATTTAAATTTGCTTACTCTCATGTGCTGGTTATATGGTTGAAAACGCGGTGCGTATTAAAAAAATATATTTTTGCATAATGTTTAATAAAATGAGCATTTTTATGTGATTAGATTAGTTTGAAATCTAAATTTAATAGGTATGTTAAAGAAAAGCTAACGCGCGTACTAATTTATCATTTTCAAGTGATAAATAAAACAATGACGACATAGTTAGACAAGTAAGGTGACGATGATTATCAAATCGACGAAGATACATTTACGACAACGAGAAATTGGCATATGTGAGTTTACGCTTCAATTACATGATCGAGAAATTTTTGTTGGTTAAACTTAGTAATAAATTTTTAAACGGCGATGTGTTATTAATTAGTATCGGCCTTACGCTTCAAAGTTTTGCAATATCTATGTTGTATATTACAATTGGCTAACAACGAATAACAATATAATTTGTATAACTATTTACATAGTAAACAAGCTGTAGGTAACGCACAATTGCAAGATTTTGCCGAGAATTAATTCACGCTTCCGCTAATGGATTATATGTAAATGAATGCGGAACTGTCAATCAGACGCAACCTCAAAATTGCACGATGCACGATTTCACGAGTTATTTTCGCGTGAAACGCAAAATTACAAACGTAAAGACGGATTATTGTTGAAATGACAAGTGAAATTGACAGTGTGTGAATTATTGTCGCGGAAGATCTTTCGCTGTCATTAAGAAATAATCGTCGTAATGCGCGGTTTTAGTTTTAATTACACTTGTTTTTAACTACACTGCCAGCTATTCCGGAACTATTAGAGTAGACAATGCAGAATCTGATGTAAATCCTTTCTCAAGAACAGTTTAATGATCGCTTTGTTTCTTCACAAGTACAACAGTACATTTGTGCGAAACATATCTTAAGAACTTCTATCACTTGTGTATGTGATGTGTGCATATTTCAACGTGAACGAATACTTACATATTTTCGTTAGTAATAAAAGTTTTTTTGTAAAAATGAGACTTTTATAGAAATTTAGCGTATTACAAATAATGTTGCGTTTCCGATTGCGTTTCGTTATCGCGCGTGAAAATTTAACATTACACGCATTACAACTCAATCCCATTAAATTTTTGACATTCACACAGGAAAATCTTTGTTTACCGCTCTGACGCTGAAAAACCTATTTAGCAAGTATACTATCTCGCAGCGACAACGATCTCCATCCAGGAAACGCCTGTGTATTTTATTTCCGCTCGGTCACGTATGAAATACCGTCAAGCCTTTCTGTTGCCATCTTCTTCGCTACACACGGTCCTCCCGGGAAACAAACAGTGCTGACCGAACGCGAAATACGATGATGGCTCTGTTTCTATCTTTCTCTTTCTCTTTCATTCTCTTTCTCTCTCTTTCTCTCTCTTTCTCTTTCTCTCTCTTTCTCTCTCCTTATCTTTATCTATTTCTTTCTCTTTTTCGAGCTCGCGCATCTTTACCTCTTTCTTCCTTTTCCGAAAGTTTGTCGTTATTTAACATTTTTCAACGTCTTTCATCTTTTTACGAAGCGACGATCTAGTATCGCATATGAAAGCGTTCGGCGGAAGTCAAAAACTCTCCTGCAACTTATGTCTCTCTCTCTTTCTTTCTTTCATTCTCTCTCTTTCTCTCTCTCTCTCTCTCTCTCTCTCTCTCTCTGTGATATGGACCCATCCACCTTATTACCCACAAAACCAATATTTTCAATGTTTGCTGTGTGTCCCGATAGTATAGATATTTTTTATACATTTAGCGCATGATGTGACAAAACATTCGTAGTCGTCGATGCTTACGTTCAATGATTATTGGGAGAATCGAATCGCTCGAATCGGCTGTCTCGAGCTTCTTCCTCTCCCTAGCTCTCTTTCTGATTTACTTTTTCACTTTTTTCTTTCTCTTTTTCTCTCTCTATCTTTGTTTTTTCTCATCGTCGTTCATTCGTTTCGAGAGCGATTCGAAAATTAGTTAACTTTAAAGAGTGCAACATTCGCTCAAACGTCACGTTGCTTAACTATATACTTCCGAATTATTTAGCAAACACTGTCCTATTATTCCACAAAGCGATCTTGCAGCCTCGCCTTGTGTCGCTTCTCGCAATACAGATAGAATGTCGCTGTGATAAAACGACGAAAAGTATACAAACTTGTATTCATAAAAAATGCACAAGAGGTGAGAAGAGCTGTGAAATCGCCCCGTGGCGTAGAGCGCAGATCAGTTTTGTTCTCATCTTCGACGACACCAATCACGATGTTTTGTCAGATCATTCATGAGTGTTAGTTGTGATGTAACGACGGAAATCTGCGTCGCATACGACCAATCTTTTTTTATTTTTATTTTTTTTACATCGGATATCCGATAAATTCGTCTTGACGGTACACCGATCTTGTCGTTCCCGAGACGCGTCTGATAATAATTAACGTGAGAGAGATTTCCTTGTCGGAAGCTTTCTGTCTCTCTCTTTTTTCAAAAAATCACAAGCGACGCGGGTTACGCAAGCTATTTTGTGTAAAAAAAAAAGAGTTAAGAAACTAAAAATGTAAAACCAAAACAATTAAGAAAAAATTGCAGTTTAACACGGATAGTGAAAGTGATATTAATTTTTTAGTATGGCTGGAAGTGGAGTACTAACTTCAAGGAGGCCATACAGACCAGTCACGAGTAAATTTTTACTTATTCATACTTATAAATTATTATAATTATTATTACTATTATAAAGAACTATACCGTTTATATTATATTTCTATTATTATATCATTATCATTATTATTATTATTATTATTATATTCTCTTTACTGTTTATATATATTATATATATTATACATACACACATGCATATATACACACATAC
>QVOB01027841.1:0-27013 GCA_014839585.1 Pseudomyrmex concolor | reverse complement strand
ATTTTATATAATATTAAATTTCTGTTAAGTGTTTTCTCTTTAATTTTGATAATTATTATTACTTTAAGCTTCAGTGAAGTAAAATAAAAAAACAATATTAAAAAATAACAAAAATAAAAGTCTGCTTTGCATTTAAAGAAAACTATGGCCATTTTACCCCCATTTACCCTATATACACACGACGTGAAAATTCAAGCGCGCATTTTCTGAAGAAGCGACGATCGCTCTGTCAGCATTTTATCGCGTAATCGAAAATTTCCAGGCAAACAAAACTCTTTGCGCGTTCTTTCCCGCGCTCGTTTCCCGCGCTTCAGCGTGATTTACTCGGTTGAGACGAAATCTAGCGACTAGGGTCTTGTCCCTTGACAAGGGCCCCAAGGACTGGAGTATCCCCAACAGCTCACTCAGATTCGCCTTTTCTTGTACTCTCTCGCGCGCTTTCTTCGCTCGGAATAGTATCCTCTTTTTACGCTCTCAATTTCCGCCTGTGTCTGTCTCTTTCTCAACTATTCCCGCGCTTCTTTCCTGTCTGCCTACACAAGACACCGTCGCTGTTTTTGTCTTTTTTTTAAGATTTACGGAAACCCGCCGATGTCCGTCTCTCCTCCTTATTCTTCGTCGCGCGTTTCTCCCTCCGTCAAAGTTGATAGAAGATCGTTTTGAGTCGTTTTGTTTTTTCTGTTTTCCTGTTTCGTCGACGCATTCATGACCGTGCGGTTAGTTTTATACTTGTTTGGTTACTTACTCGATCGCTTCGATCGAGACTTGTCTTGGCGTATATGTGCCGCTGACTGGTTTTCACGATTTACGACGGCTTGTCTTTCCAAAGGAGCGCGAGACCGACCGAGGATACCGCGAGTGCGGTATCGACTAATTGGAATTGCATTAATTCCTTTTTTCGCCGGTCACTTGCAACCTGTCTATCTTCAATAAGATTGCTTTTCAGTTTACGCGATTGTCTGCCACCGTGAAAATCCATGTTCCAAGCCACGTTTCTAGAAACAACACGTTTTTTGCGAATTGCCACGTGAATTTTAAAAGACGTCGCAACCGTTTCTTCTACGTTGTGGCAGTATGAAATATTGCTATACCTTGGAGAATACGTGTCGGCGCAAATTGAATATATCCGCACAATAATAACCATAGTTCTCAAAGTTAATCTAATTTCGATGTAATTTTCACGTAATAAATATGAAACACATATTTAACGCGGGCACTAATTAGAGAAATTATTAAATGTGAAATCTATAATTCTGTGTATAATGTGTACGTATCTAAATTTCCAATTCGCTTCTTACCGACCTATAAAATCGGTAATATTAATAATTCATACGCATGCATTCATATGCGTGTATCTGGAAATTGTACGTTCGTGTGTGTGTGTGTGTGTGTGTAGATTATATTGCATTTTAATTGCACCGTGTATAGAATATTAACTTCCATATCATTAGTAGTGTCAATGAAGAACGTAATATTACGCTTTAACTATGATATCTAGTGTGTTATATGTGTGCGCGTAAAATTTATTTAAAATTAGAGAAGACAATTAGAGAAGACTGAAAGCTAGGTGTCACTGGGATAATTATCGCACAATTTATATCTCGTTTATTAAATACAGAAAAATATTCGTCTACAGTGCAGGTTGCTACTATCATGCTAATTACGTATATGAAATAGCTTTTGGTAAAAAAACATGGAATATGATATTTATGAGCACTTTTGTAAAATTAGATATTGCAAGCAGGTTTATCTCCATAGTTTTTAGTTATTTTATTAGTTTTACAATTAAGAAATATGATTACAATTAAAATGAAGAAACAGTTTTAAACACTTTTTTATACAAGTATTCAATTATCATTAAAACAAGTTTATAAATATGATCTTTAATTAAAAAGGAAATGTTTGGGATAAGATGACTCATGAGACGAGATTAGTTGTCACATCATAAGTATATGCACGTGAAAGCAATTTCCGTTACCGTCATATAATGTATAACATTTCTATAAAAAGATTTATTTTTATTATATTTTATTATTTTCTTACATAATTATTATCTATTCAAAAGATTTATTTAATGTAAACGTTTATAAAAATCAATAAAAATTATTTTTTTATAGATTTAAATGGTTAGTAATGTTTTATGAGTAAATAAACTTGATAGTGTAATATAATTAGTAGCTATACTTGATAGTAAAGTAATATAATTTTACTAACATTTTAATAAAACATAAAAAACAGAAATTATTTACCTGATTTTTTATAAAAAAAATCTTTAGACTAAGTTGAAAAATTTATACGATTGTGTTTAGCACTAAATAATTTTTTTTACAGAAAAATATATAATATAATATAATATATAATAAGATTAATATTTTTTCTTAAAGCTGAAAAAAGTGACTATTATAGAATAATATCTAATATTACATATATATATATACATATATAATAATGTTACAAGCATTTTGTTTTTTTAACAATTTATTTTGGATGTCCCGGTCTTTCCTAGATTATAGAATCGAATATTATTCTTCTAGAGACTGTGTTTGTTCCTTTGTTGTGTTATTTACCTAAATATTTAGTGAATTATATCAGAACCTAAAATATTATATAGTTTGTTATTACATTATCATGATAACAAACCAAAATGAAATAATCTCTTCAATGCAGTTATTGATGTGTTTTGCACTTTTGTATACGCAAATTCAATTTTAATTATTATTTAATTACTTATTACGTAAGTACAAAACCGGTAATCTCTGAACAAATACGCTGTTAATTTAATTATATTGCCGTCACATGTTAGTGCGATGCAATTTCATTATGCAATGTAATCCGCGGTCAAATAAAATTAAGTACTTTTTCCCGTGTTATAATAGCAACACACACTTTTCTTCGACACTATCTGTTCCTTTATCTAATATTTAGCATAAAAAAGCATATTTTTGTGTGCGTATATGCCAGAGAGAGAGAGAGAGAGAGAGAAAGAGAGAAAGAGCACAATATTGATCAATATATCGAGAAGCGATTATCAGACGGGAAAAACGGACAGGATATCATCGATTATGATAACATTAAAGTGTGTTTACATTTGACAAAGCAAACACAGTGCATATGCCGGGACATTTTTCTCCCAACGTTGGCACATAGGATATATACCAATTTTTGTGTCGTACGTATACATACATACGTTACGTAGACGTGCGTCCGGGTGGATGTGTACATAATGCGTGCTAGTCAGTCGGGCCGTTGAGTGACAGTCGAGCTAATGGACCATCTCTCTTCTCTCCTCTCATCACCGACAACCGGACGCCATTGTTGACTTCGCATCATCCACTATGACGGCTCCTACGTTGCAGAGTACCTCCGTGTGAATCCGTCGCTTTTCCCCTACAAGAAACGTCGTCTTGTCTGGTTGCTGTTGGCTTTTATTAACTCGTCCGAGGCGGAATGTCATCCGTCGGTCAATATTTCGAAGACGGAGACATTTTTTTGAGCGCAAATAATGAAGCGCAAATGCCGTTAGGCATGTAATATACGCTGTATATTACGTACAATACACGATTTTAACGCGAAACTTCAGTCCAACGCGTCCAACATTACGGATTCATGATCACGCGTTTTCGGTTCATAATAATCATCGACAGTCTATTGAATCGCGCGCATAATTAGTGTTAAACTTGTACACATTCCGTCCGCGCGCGCGGGAACGAGATCATCATCGCGAAATGATAATTGTAACGTTCACTTTTGACAGACGTAACGGCATTATATACGGCAATAATTCGTTAATCACAAGCTGTCCAATTAACGTCAAATTAAACGATGTGAAATACGAACCGCATTTCCGTTTGATGCAGGTGCGCCACATATTGATGTAATTACCGATTGTGCGAGACGAGCAGGGTTGTATATTTTTATACGACGTGCTTAGTTGATAAAAAAGAAGTTGAAATAAATTTTCTTGTCTGATGAGAAAGTCGATCGCATCGGGAACGTACGCGTTTGGAGGCCAAATTAAAGCGAGTTAAGTAATTTAACTCGCTTTAATTTTCAAAGTGCCTCCTCTCCCTTTCTCCAATCATTCGCACACGTGTATCGCAATGTTGCTACATTTGCATAAAAGATTTTTTTCTCGCAGTTTTTACTTAAAGTGATAAAACGCTTTAGAAAATAAAAAAAAAAAAGGATTGCAGTTACGTTGGAAGAGAAGCGTGAATATAATGAGAAAAAGACAGAGAGGGCAAGCGTATATGGGCTCTCGAAAAGCATCAGGAAGCGGGTACGGTGAACAATGAGGGGGAAAGAGTAGAGGAGAAGGAGGAGGAGGAGGAGGAGGAGGAGATGTTGGAGAGGTATACGTGAGCGAGGGTAATGTACTGTTCTCACCTCCGACAGGCCCTCGGGGCTCCTCGGCGCTATCCTTTGGTGGTGTATGCGCGATTGTGGGCTGTGTACTAGCCGATATACGCACGTAGACGCCTAACTTGCGTGCGTGCACACGTTGGGCACGAACGTGGTGGATGTGCAAGGTCGAGTCTCTGCCATGTAGACTCGCCCCCTACACACGTTGCACGCGAGAAACGCGCTCGTGTCCACTCATCATCAGACGACTCTGTCTGTCGTCTGTCTGCCATCTTCGCTATTTTCTATTTTGCGCTTTGATTCTTTGCCTTTCGCGCGAACCTGACGTGTTGTTTGAATCGAAAATTTCTCTTGCGCCAACGTTCGAATTAAAAAGACGAGAACAAAGATCCGATTTTTATTTATTTCACGTATTTGTAAATTGTTATTGTTTTTTCCTGGCAATTTGTCTCCATCCACACACACACACACACACATCGGCTGAAGTAGAATAGAAAGACACAGAAATAAATGAAGGAAACAATCGATGACTCGATTGATTCATCGACATCCCCGCGATTGTTTCCGTTCTCGCGCGTATACGCGGCCGTGAATTATGGCGGCCGCGCCACGTCGCCGCATCCACGGAAGGAAGGGGGGCGAATCGAAGTGAATGACGCGCGCGGAGTCGAATTCGCGCGCCCGAGAGAGGCGAAGAAGAGAGAAATTGTGCGACAAGAGCTGCTGACAGACAGTGACGGGTACCACTTTATTCGCGACACGATTCTGCGCTTACCACAGCCCGCCAGTTTACCATCACCGTCGTCAATGCCGCCTACGACCGATCTGATCTGATCTCATCCTAGTTCGCTCTTCTGATCCTTTCTATCCATCTCTTTCCTCTCGCGTTTGCTCTCTTACTTGAGACCCCGCCGGGTCTCTCTGTATCTTCGCGCGGAGGTTTTCCTTACCTTCTCTGCTTGCCTTGTTTCCCAGCGAAACACAACGTGCATGATAGGGCAGCCTTCGCGAGATGTGCCGAAAGCTTCCCTTCGTGCGGCTTAAATTTGAAATTTGGCAAAATGATTGAGAGCACTTTTTTTTAAATTTTATATACATTCACGTATGAAAATTTTATACACGTTGGTAAAGATACACATATAGTCAACCCTGAGTTGATTCGCATGTTTTTATACATTGTATAAATATCGTTGTGCTTCTCCACTTTTCCGCGTTCGCTACGAGGGAGGTGATGCTCCCGCATCCTATACTCGAATTGAATACGAGCCTTAGACCGAAGACTTCGTGACGATGTAGACGTCTGTATCTGGGAATCTTATGTCGGCTGGGGGGAGGAATGCGCCGCTCTTGCAAAATCCGAACCCTCGTATTTCGGTCATCCCGTTTTCGAACGAGATCCTCGCGATCCTCCCTTCACACGCGCACCTGTCTGTCATTTGTGTATATATATATATATATATACATACACGAGGGTGCTTCGAGCGATTTCGAGCGCCCTAAGGGAAATAATCCGTTGTTTCGCTCTCTAGATCACGTAGAAGACCGCGATCCTTCCCAAAGTATTATGGATTTCTATATTCTTCGGCGCGCATGTACGTCGCCGAATACACTATGTATCCGTCGTATGTATCGATCTAGACTAGTATACGTGCAAGTCTGGCTCGATGCTCCCCTATAATGCAAAGGAGACGTCGCGAGTGGAAGTCGTCGTACGGCTCATCAGCGTCAGCGTGCAAGTGTCTTGTTGCCTGAAATTGCGGCAACGAAATCCACGAAACTTTATTGATCGGCTCAATCTTGCACGAGTTGAGCTTGTCTTCGACGGAAGCGTATCGCATTCCCGACTGAGATTACGGAGAGAGAACGGTGAGACAGACGGAGCACGCATATCACAATATGTGTCATAAAACAGTTCTGCAATGTGTGACACACGCATCATTGAGTAATCTACAATTATAGAAATTATTTCTCATCGAAAACAGAGACAATTAAGTTGAAATTTTACGTCAAATCGTCGATCCCTACGTATAATTACATATAATTACATCATTCAGTTTACTGCATAGTGACACTTGGAAAGTCATGTTCTTTATGGTCACCAGATATTAAAAAAACGATATTCATAAAAAAGATAAAAATTTGAAATCAAAAGACTCCCTTAACTAGGAAAACATATGAATTTGTAAATCTTTAAACTGCTCTTCTCTAAAATTTGCGTTTTGGAGTTACGAGATTATACGTAGGGAGTGACGAAACATGAAAAAAATACCTAATTACAATATGCGTGAAATATTTATATTTACTGTCAATGTTGAGTTCGGAAAACTGAAAAAAAAGACAATATAACAATAGAGCGCATTTTAACGTAATGAGGATAAGTAACAGGTTACTGAACCTAGCGAGTGTAGTGCATGCAAATGAAAGGTATTTGTGTAAAGCGTTGCTGGCAACAATATGGGAACATAGCCGTCAATTGTCGATAATATCGTCGATAATAGCATACGGCATGCATCATTTACCGGCTATCATCGTGAATCGTATTCCGACTGAAAGAGCAAAATTGAAACGCGGTGAAAGATAGATTGAAAACGCGAAAAGAAAGTATTGCGCGGACGCAAAATGTTTTTACGTACAAATAATAATTCTCGCATTTATTGTAATTGGCTATAGAATTGTTACGCGCGAATGTATTAATATAAAACGCGCTGAGTGCGTTACTCACACTGTGGTATTTTACGTTACATTTGCACACGATGACTTCGAATTTACATACATCGCAACAGCACCTGGCATATGCCGTATCTTCAGTTCTCGCTTAAAATATTATCGCACAGCACCATCTGCCAGTTGCAACAGATACGATAAAAGCGGAGAAAATATTTCGTTTATCCGTTTCCGCGTACGACGCGTATGCATATGCACGCGAAAGCAATCTATTTGAGTGAAGTCAGAGATAATGCGTAAAAGTAATCTCTGTTTGCGCTTTTATTTTTTTCACATTGACTTCATTTCAACGATGCAAACGCTTGCGAGGATATATACATACATATATTCGTTGATTCCGTCACTTTTTGTAACTATTATTTTTTTAAATTTGAGTAAGATAGGCCAATGGGAGGGAAAAAGCACGATCGATTATGTGTTGCAAAATCTTCATTATGTGTAAATTTCTAACTATTGGATGTACAAAATGTTGTTTACATGAATAATATATGTTTGTATGTAGCTTATTATCAATATAAAAAATAAGATTTGCATACATTATTAGAAAACATTAGGTCTAAATAATGCAAGTTTTATTTTTTAAATAAATAATTCGTAATAAGCTATATATATACACATATATTATTCATGTAAACGACATTTTGCTACAACTTTTAGCATAAATAAAAATCGCATTTAATAGTTGAAACGTTACATTATCATATACATAATAAAAGTTTTGCAACACAATATTTAGACTTAATGTTTTCCAATAATGTATGCAAGTTTTATTTTTCATATCGGTAATAAGCTACATAAATAAATATATATATATATATATATATATATATATATATATATATATTGTTCATGTAATGACAAGTTTGTTAAAATTTTTAGCTTTTGATGAAGATGAAATCCAATGGTCGAAACATTTGTTACATCATCACACAGAATAAAAAATTTTGCAACACGCAATCAACCGCATGTTGTGCTCCCATTGACCTATCACTTTAATTAATTTTGAAGCCACTACAACTTCTTAGATCATTTACTTTTTAATTCCTCAGCGTCTAATACATTTATTATTTTGCACAACTATAATTCTACGTCATACGTAAATGTTAAAAAAAAGACGACAAGTAAGCGTGGCATCTTTCGCTCTCGTGACTGCGGAAAGAAAGAACATAATTATCACAACCGCTCAAATGATAGAGCGTGCGCAAGTTGTTTGAAAGATCTTCACGAAATATCTCTCCTCCCGGACATTATATGTACCTTTTGACTGTACTTGAGCTTCCAGTGGGCGTTGATAGACGTCCTAACGATCACCCAACGGCGGACTAATTTCGGGTTTCTCTAATTAATACAAATAACCTCGGCAAGAGTCCCGCTGCTCTTCAAGTCTCTCTCGACTGCGCGAAAGAACGATCATCCCGCGCGGCGCGCGCGCTTCCTTCTCCAGTCGACGAATTAACTCGTTGTCTCTTCGCAACGCCAGGCTCTACAACTTTACTCTTCTCTCGACATGGTTTCCTCTTCCCTCCCTCCAAAAAAAAGAAGAAAAAAAGAAAACGTCCGTCGCGTCAAGGGGTCTCCCTAAATTACTAGCATTTATAAACCGGACTCGGACGCTAACGCCGTGGCTTCAGAAACAGCAGAGAGAGACTGCAGGAATCATCGCTTTTAATTGCCGTCCTCGCTCGTTCGTATTATCGGTTTCAGCGCTGAATTACGAATTATCATATTCACCGCACGTTATCTACTAACGTTATTACCTTCGAGTCAATGATTACAATGTGAACGCGCGTGCAGACACACGCGTGTGTCACTCGGCGAGAGAGGTGCGAAATAGTCGTATATTTCTGTTGATTGAAAAAAAAAAAAAAAAACAATAGTGCGTTGTAATATTGATGAAACCGAGATTAAAATTATCCTCGCCAGTTGGCAAAGGTATAATTGTAGATAATATATTATTGAAGAGAAGAAAATCGTTAATAAATAAAACTAATATTACTTGGAGCCCGAATCGGATTTCGTAAACATGTTCTTTTGCAGAAGACACGAAAGAGGCAAAATTATATTTCATTCGACGCGCGCGATTATTGACACTGTAGTAGGCAAGTAGACCAGAACAAGACCAAGTTTTGATGAGTCTACCTCAGACGTACCTTTAGCACTTTGAAATCCGCGGTAGAGTATACCATTTCTGCCCGTCGTATCATGTTGACGTAACATTTCTGCTTGCGTACTCTCGCTCGTGCCGACTTCCAACTCGCAGAATGGCGCCCGGCTTCCTTCGTGTAAACAATAATTCTACCATGTAAACGTGAAAACGTAGGCCAACCCGAACCATCGCGAACTCTACACGCTTTCTCAAGCAAGAAATAACGCGGGGGATCCACTTTCTCGCGCTTTCATGAATTTTCTATACGAATGGATTAAAAATAACCGTAAAAGCGTTTTTTGCGCGAAGATAGCTTGATGCAAGGAATCCTTCAACGTTGAAAGCAAATTTTGCACCGCCAGCTTTATTCCCATATTCCCGCTTCAAGAGGTAGCGGAATATTAAAAGCTATCTAGGGTAATATGTGCTAAGCGTCTTTGCGTAGAATTGAGGAACAACAAAGAATCAAAATTTATTTATTTAGTATCAGTAATGTAACTAATCCTACATTATGTCATATTCAAAAGAGTAAATTGGAAAAAGGTTTTAATTCTAACGCAAAAGAATTTTTTTTCGAATTAAAATAGCTCTTATTTTCTCGATAAAATTTTTATCTTCTTACAATTAGTAATTTTTGAGAGAAAGAAGTGTATCGGGAAAAGTTAATTTTAACTCAAAAGAAGTTTTTTTTAATTAAACCTTCGTGGACAAACTGGATCTCCCAGACCCATTCAAAAATTTTAAACCGATGTCTCTAGTAAAAATTAGTTTTTTGTTAACGTTTATATCTGCGAAACTACTAGAGATTGTTTCAATTTGTTTGTTTTTTGATCAACGCAGAATCGTTTACACTTTTGATTCAAAAACAATTTTTTAAATATTGATTTTTTACGAAGATAATCGAGTTTAAAGTCGCATAAATCTCACAGACTCCGTCCAACTAGTAGGCGTTTTTGGAGTTCGTCCACGAAGAGTTAAGAATAGTTTCATTTTTTTCATTTTCTTAATAATTTTTGAGAATATCTACGCAAGAGCAATAATAAGATCTATTCGACGACCGACTTGATTAAAACAAACGTCCAAGAATATCTCAACTTGCACTTCTCCCGGGACTTGAAACTGGTAAGTAAGTTAAAGATTAGGGATAAACAGTAAATGGTATATTAATGTACATAAGAAGTTTGCTCGATACCTGTCGCAAAAGTTACGAAGTTACAAGCTCGCCCTTCCCGCGAAGTTCGCTGCGCGAGAGCAAAGAGGTTTGCAATTATTTATTAAAAGGCAGATCAGAGAAAACGGGCTCTGAAATTTCAGAATTTCCGGAACATTGACTGAGACTGACAAGAGACCGTGAAGCGACCGAGAAAAATCGTCGCAGATGAGCAATGACGAGCAAAGAGAGGAAAAATGGTATACAAGTGGTATCAATTTAAAATTGTGAGATAAGTTACTCTTCAGTTTCCGTCCAAGTCCAACGAAATGAGGTAAGAGAGAACTTTCTTTCTTGAATAGTCAGATTCTTTTTACCGGACGATTAAGAATCTTCAAGCGGCAAAGCAAAGGAGAAATTGACTTGTGCTGTATTACAATGAAATCTCTTTTGCCATTTAAATTTAATCATCTCCGCACAATTAGCACGACAGCACTGAAAAAAGTATAATTAAAAGAGTGTAATTTCTATGAGTGAGAGATCTTTCCACACTTAATAGAGCGTTAATCGGTTCCTTTATAATTGCGTCAATTTAACAAAGCGTTTTCGCACCTCGAATCGCCGAAACACACAGTTATGCTAATTCAGTATGTCGTTATAGCTGCTATGAATTTTATTATACGACATTTTCCGCACGTTAAATACTATAACAAAAGCATTATTTTTTTAAGAGCTCCACATCGACTCAATTAATGTTTGCTTTGTTGGCGAAAGAAGTGAATCTAAGGCGATCAAGCGTTAGTCGTGCGGGAATTATCTCGATCGACGAAACAAGTCACAGATACCGTAGAATCGCTTTGTCGGTGTACTCTTCTGTGCTCGGAATTTCCCGGATAATTTGGTTGGAACGGATGAGCAGTCTGTGATTTGCGAGCTTCCGATGGATAGACTCGTTGGTCGATAAGAAAGAGAAGGAGGGAAAGAGAGTCGCAGGAGAACAAATGTTGCGAAAAGTAGAATGTCACGGAAAAGAAGTGAAAGAGAAAGGAAGATGGGAGATGAAAGAATGAGAGAGAGAGAGAGAGAAAGAGAGAGAGAGAGAAAATGAGAGAGAGAGAGAGAAGGAGACTCGACAATTTGCCATCGAGTTTGCGAGCGACTTCCTGGCAGCCCGAAGGTCTGTCTCCTAGACGAAGGAGAACAGAAACTACCTGGGTTAATCTATGTGAGAATCTAAGCAGCTGCCTCTGGTGGTAGAAAGCCTGTCCTTCTCTTATTTCCTTATAACCGATACGAAGAGAAACAACGGGCTTTCTCCGCCTTTCTTGCCCTTAGCTCGATTACAGTTTATGCAGAATGCCCAGGTGTTTGTATATTATTACTAGGAGTAATTTAGCATAAAATCAATAGCGCTGCCTCCCAGCGTTCTCTTCAAGGGAAGAACGCGAAAATTCGCTAGTAATTTATGCACAGCGCTTTATGCCTTTCTGGTGTAGAGGAATATTCTCCTCTAAAGATAGATTCACCCCGCGAACGTTGCAATTTCCGCGACTTCGGTGTACTCTCGGCATATCGCCATTTTCGCGAGAAACCTCTTCTGTCTGATAGGTGTAATCCTTTCCGCGTGGATTCTTTTTCTTTTTTTCTGAAATTTTTGCCGATATACATACATATCGCATTTTCTCTTCTGACAAACATCGCCACTAACTCGTAAATCGTTTTTTGCTTGTTTCAGGTAAGTCCAACAAGCATTAATTCAGCGCGTTCTGCCGTGAGAAACACGCAGTAAGTATATACGCGCGTGCACGTCGCTTTAATGAAATTTCGAAGCACGTCACACGTCACCATGTCAATATGACAAACGCGTTGCGTTCCGACGAGAACGAAGATGAAAGACGCGCTGCTGGCTGGTTGCGGAGCCGAAAGAGAGTGGCGCGAGACTCGCGTCCAAATTGGGCGCCGGAATGACGAATCGTCGCGGCGCTCGTATGCGAAATTCAATTAGGTCGGGTTCACCGACTAGCCCCGCGGCTGCCTTCGAACGAGTCCCGCGGGACGAACGGGCGCGTCGATTGTGTCTGCGATCTCTCCGTCGTCGACGGTCAACGATCCGCGACTTGATGCGGTATCTACAGTTCGTCGACTTTTCGGCAGACTCACTTTTCCAATGTCAATCGAACTTTTCGATTTTTATCATCGCATTGATAAAGAGAGTGCAATGTGTAATTTAATCTTTCAAGTCTTTTCATGTTTGTTTCCGATTCTATTACAGTTATTTTTCCAATAACTATTTATTGAAAAATATTATTCAGAGCGATAGAATATTCGTAACCTGTACAATTAACTCTTCGTGGACAGACTGGGTCTCTCAGACTCACTCAACAATTTCTGGTGTTTCTAATAAAAATTAATTTTTTTAAACTTTATATCTTCGAAAATACTAGATTTTTTCAATTTTTTTTGATTGACGCAGAATCGTTCAAACTTTCGATTCAAAAAAATTGAAAAAATACAGATTTTTCGCGGAGATATTCGTTTTTAAAGTTGCATGGGTCTCACTCAGCCTGTCCAGCTAGTAGACGTTTTTGGAGTCTATCCACGAAAGATTAAGACGATTATAAAAATCTTTACTGGCGGCCAGAGATTTACTGACTAGCTCACTCGGCTTGATAAGACGCAAGCGAATTATGAAATAACTTCGAAGTTTCCTAGTTACGTCGAATCTCGCGGAAACGGTCTCCGCGTTTAAGACGAGATTGTTCGTTGTGTATATTCTTTTGTATAATCTGTGAACAATCGCTTTCCGCATGCACATGCAAAAACACATATTTACTCATATAGCAACGCTTTTTCGTAGCGATCTGGCACCGGCCAGTTGGTCGGTACATGACTGAAGTTTCTACGATATTTACTCGCGTGTTCGTTTACTGGTTTACGCAGCTAGTGGATCACGATATATTTACATCTATGTTTAGATAAATTCATACACACACACACACACACAAACACATGTATCTGATCACTGATGTATCCGTGTGAGTAGTTCTCATGTAACGAAACCGAGTTAGAATATCGACGTGATACAGTTTGAAACTCCGAGTCAGACTCCGAGCTAATTATTATAATTCCCACAACAATGATGGTACATTAAAAACTAATATAGTTGATGGAGGTTGGAAATTAATCATCGTTCCGGTAATATATCCGGTGACCTACTGCGCGTCCCTGGAACACGGACTAGGAATAACTTTCTCGAACGAGACTATCGGTCTCTCAATGACCTCGCGACTCCAGAGAATATACGCGAATGGCCGGCCAGTGCATTGACGCGCATGAATAAGTTTTTAATCACTGCGTTGGCGCGACTACGCCATAAAAAAAATTACAACCTTACGTGTTCATTATGAGTCATTAAGCTTCGCGGCAAAAACGTTATTTCCCGCATTAAAGATATAAGTGCTCGTATTAATAGATTCAGCTCTTAAAGTGTTTTAATTTATGGCATAATTTATTTATCTCTACGGCTATAATCGGCTAAAGTTTTTATGTTTCAAAGCGTGAAATATATGTAAAACCATGAATATAATACAAATCATTATATTTAAAAACTTTTACGTTACTTTTTTGATGAGTCTGTGTCTGCGATGCAAGTTAAAGCTCGATATAAAATAAATGGAAGTAAAATATTCTTCAGTTGGGTTACAACGTAACCCTTGCCTCTCTATGTGCTATTGTAATTAGCAAGTTTCGCAAAATTAAAATTCTTCGGCAAGTTGGCAAAGCGCCATTAAAATCACCTGTAAACGCTGATTTCATCGGCGATCGCGTGTTGTCGTAACGATCGCGATAACCGATTATTAAGGTCCTGAATTATGAAGGAAGTTTTAAACCGCCTTCATTGGCAAACGCAATTAATTAACGAGAATCCGCCCGCCTGTGAATTATTCGATGTTCCTCGATAGCTCCGCGAGCGAGATTGTCATTCGGTGACATCGAAACGTTGAACTCGCGAGACAACAAATGTTCCCGCCCTCCTTGAAATATGTAGCGCGAGAATCATTTCGTTTAATGCGTTCCGTTTCTCTCTCTTGCCTTGTATACGTATTTAGTCGTCTAAAAACTTAACAAATTGCTCCGCGAACGCTGTGTGTCACACGGCGGTGTAAGAAAGCTTCGCGTTTCTGCCATTGACAGCTTGGAGACGGTCGCAAGTCTCTTATGGCGAGGCATTACGCGCCGCTCACGTCGTTAGCCGCGCGTTTGTATCGTGTCGCGCACTTGAATTGGTAATTTGAGTACGCGTCATTACGCACAGCGCTGCTGTCATATAACGTTCCGTCACATTCTTACTCTTCTGTTAAATAACGAAGAAATTCAATGAAGCAGCTATACGCGCGCGTACCGATATTGCAAAATATGTGAATATTATGAAAATTCTTAGCAATTACATCCTTTATTAAACTATTCTTGATATTTAAGTTCTTTCGCCCTCTTTTTTAAGCGCATTCTTTTGCCAACGCATTCTTTCGGGAATTTCATTATACAGCACACACTCTCGAACGCAATGCGAAGCTCATTTTCGAGTTCCAAAATTGTTCGCCAATTATTATATCACGAACTTTATTCCGCGATCGACGTGATTTCCCTCGCGATGTCGTCGCGCATTCGACCCGCGAGCGCACACAAGGCGCCCAAGAGAGGGACTTGATGCGGTACTTTAAAAGTACGTGGCGCACTCCCGGCTACATGGCGCGCGCGCCCGTCCGCGGTTCGCTCGTATCGTTTCAACTAAAGTATCGCGGTATCGGCGAGTAGAAGTGGAAAACGTGGCGCACGTCGCGCGGAACATTGCATTGCGGTCTCAAGGAAGAAATTACACTCCGCGAAATCCAATAGGTTCCAATCGGTACTCGGTGGCCGGGACAGCTTTATTTCCTCGACCTGGCCGCGCAACTAAACGAAGCTAAACGGAATCCGCAGCGGGACGTGCCATTCCGAAGAGAAGAAGAAGCCGTCTCCGAATTCCGCCTGGCGGATTCGTTTCATAAGGCGCGATTTTTTTTCTTTTTTTTTTCCCGGAGACTCCCAAAGGCAGAAGCTATTAACATCGTGACTTTTCTTCCGTTCAACGGCCAGAACTCATTACCACGTCGTATAAGAGTTCCGACAGTTTTCGAGGTAAAGTTGGATTAGAGAGGTTGGCAGCTCGTTAGCCGGCCTTATCGATCCCTTCTCCTGGATACCATTGTGCCCGGCGTATTAATTAAAAAATGAAAATCCAGAGCCCGTCCGACACACACGAGAAGTCCTACGTAATCTCCCAACGCGTACAAGTTTCCCTCTCCTTTCCCCCTCTCTCTTTGTCTCTCTCTCCTACGCTCGGAAACGATCGCGAAGTTAAATTGCAATGGATCGCGCGCGCGCGCGCGCTTATCGATTTTCAATTTACTTTCCGGTATCAATAATTCAATGAACTCCGGAGTACTACTTAAACGAACCAAGTGAAGTCTCAATGAGCTTGCTTATCTTTTCATGACGTTTTTTCATAGTCGAGAATGAAATTATAGCGCGCTATGAAAAACTATTCGCGACAGACGTTGCGAATCGGCGATCGATAAAATATTATGGTGCTGACGAACGCGCACGTGATAGATCCGCAGTCGCGCTCGAAATAACAGAGAGACGTGAGAACCAGCACGTGTCACCTTAGGAAATCATTATCGAGATATGACTCTAATCAGGCGCGAACAAAAGAGAGACAGCCGTTCCTCGCAGCGCGTTCGAATTACTAACAAATGCGTGTTACGGACAGGTGAGAGCACCGAAGTGACATCTCGCAATCACTTCGGCTCGCCAATTTATCGAAAGAAAGACTAATGGTTGCCGCGGAGGGTAGCACATTGCCCGTTGGATAGCCCTCGAACGGCTCGAAGCGAGAAAGAGAAAGAGAGGAGATATAACAGAAAAAGAGAAAGAGAGAAAGAGAGAGGGCAGTGACAGATACCAACGTCGGAATCGATCGATCTGGAACGAAATAAAATATGCTCGCGAGAGCACGGGCGTAATTACGAGCGCCGAAGAAAAATACAGCGCGCCATTACCGGAGGGTTAAGTGAACCTGCCCTGATCGGGTTGTACGTACAGAGAAGAAGGACGCCGCGATGAAGGAAGAAGAGGGTCAGTGGAATATAGAGAGGAAGCAAGATGGAGTGGGAGAGAAAAAAAGAAAATGAGAGAGAGAGAGAGATGAAGAAGGGAGAGGGCAAGGCAAGACGAAGCCGGAGGAGAGGTATTACTCAGATAACTGAGACGTGGAACGAATGAACGAAGGGAAACCTTGGAACGAGCGGGAACGAGTCGTAGGAGAAGGCGCGGAGAGAGAGAGAGAGAGAGAAAGAGATGGAAGCTGCTCTCGCGGGAATCAAGGGGTGAAAAGTACGGTTTGCGTGCTCGAACGCAAGTTCGCTTTAGCTTCCGGTTGCTCGCATGCTACGAGTCCACTTGTATTAGGATCGCTGTACGAACGCACGCACGCCCGCCCGTTCGCAATTCGGACATAGTCAAAGGCGGCACACGGACTCGCGTACGGAGCACACACTCTCGCGCACACGATCGAACGCACGAAAGTCGTTTCGGCCAGAATTCACCTCTGACGCGGAAGCTAATCGCCGGTTGAATTAATTCCAGAACTGAGAATGGCTTCTGCCGACACGCCGGCAGTCGCTTGTCTGGAAATGGAAAAGATATCGGACAACCCAGAGAGCAACTAATGGCCACCGGAAATGCTAGACAGCGCGGAGCTAGTAGCTTGCAAAAGCGATTTCGATTGCGGCTTAGCGCGAGCGCGTGGATAAAAGGTCCGAGCGCGCACCACGAGCTCGCGCGTTTTGCTAAATTCATGTGACCCGGTCGACCCGGGGATTCGAGGTTAAACTCCGATGCGGTTACAGGAAACTACTATAGAGATAGATACAATCGGTCGTTACAACTTTCGCGGGAAGGCATATAAAAGCCATTAGGTAGACTAGATAATTTCTATTATTACGAGAATCGGCGTAGAAGATAGTGGAGAGTTACCTTGAGATACGCTCGGAACAATAATTCTATCTTAGATATATTCAGATAGTCGTCCGAAACTCTAAGAGAAAGAGAGAGAGAGAGAGAGAGAGAGAGAGAGAGAGAGAGAAATAGAGAAGAGATATATCTTATTCTATGTATAAATCATGTTAAAAGTAAAATTATATTCATATGTGTATATATATATATGTATATGATTCCGTTTTCCTCCCTTCAGTAAATATGCGCTTCAAAAGCTATTCAAAATCACAGCATGTTTTCTATCTTCCTTAATTACGCACAATATTTCGTTTGCGCGACAGATCCAGTCCCGTGTTTCAATTAAAAGCCCCTTCGGTACGTTATTCAACGAGCAGGCTCCATCGAACGACAACCAGAAATCAATGAAAAATTTTCAGGATTAATTTCGAGGAAAATAGCAAAAACACCATGTCCGCAACATACGCCGAATCAAAGTACTTTTTTATGACTCCCAACGCGGGGAGGTAGTTAAGTTAAATAATGAATGAGAATTGGCTAGCTCTGGAGGCCGGGGGGATCTGCTGGGGGTTCGGTTCGGGATACCGGAGTTGCTTTGATGTCTGGCGGCAGCCGCCGATTATGGAATCAATTATTGCGCGGTACTCCCTCTTCCGTCCTCTATCTTTTTCAATCCGCTTTCGCTACCCGCTACCGCTTTTATTTTGCTCTCTTTATTTCCCCTCTCTGTCACTTCCTTTTTTCGATTTGTTTCTCTCTCTCTCTCGCTCGCTTCGTGACGCGCAGAAAAAGATTCATTTCATACGGAAGAGTGTAGGACATAGTCACGGAGAACCTATTCCGCGAAAGGTCAGCCAAGTCCTAGTTCATCCGCGCACATAAGAATATATACCGCTATTATCGTCTTATAATCTACGTCAATTATCCCCAATGACGAGCAATATCGCGGAAATGAGACTTTAATCGTTAGCATGTGCTTATTTCTCTCGGCTAACACTCGAAATTAATTCTAATAAGTTGCGCGACATCGATAGATATATCTCGTAAAAATAAATTTTTTACTATCGATAACATTGTGAAAATTATTATCATGTTATTTATTATTCGATTGTTTTAAGCTACGCATGTATTTTCGTTTCTTTTAAGGGCTATTGCAAAATTAAATTATTATAAATCTTATTAAACTAATTTAAAAAAAAATTAAATTTTATTAATCTCTCATAATTAAGTCAAGAATATAGAGACGCATGGGAAGAGGACATTTGCAAAGTAAAAAAATCTTACGCACGAGTTTTACATAACAAATTTTTATTTATTATGTATAAAATAAGTTATTATCAGATATATAAAAATGTTCTTCTTATCACCTAAGATATGGATGGGAACGTTTCGTCCTTTCCTGTCCTAAAACGTGGAATGAATTTCTATATTAGTTCGATGTTACACACATGTCATACGTATATGTATATTGCGAAATATATATACACACATTATAAAAAAGAAGAAACAACCGTCATAGCCACGCATTGTACTATTTTTGTGAGTTTTATATTTTAATGTACATAAATTATATATTTACAAGTGAATACATGTAATACATACACCTAATTCATATAAGTAGAAGAGATATATACGAAATTAGTACGATATCACGATCGTGACCATTCTCCGACAAACAGTACTAAGAAACAAACACTACTACCATACGTTATTTGTTAAATAGACACAACAAATTGGTCAATCAATCGTCTACACGCTGCAAAGCGTTCAGTACAGAAGAATTGGACTTTTTTTTTTCAAAATTTAATGCTAAAAATCAAATATTGCTTCTTAAAACTGACTTCTGTTCTTCTTGCTCTCCTTAGTGGAAATCACATAACGCTGCGAGACATACAACGGCGGCGAATATCCAGTTGGATAATCAGGATCTTCAAACAGGATCTCGTATTCTTCCGTGGCAATAGTCGGCAGCTGTTTGACAATCGCTTTGTAAAAGCAGGTAGTTTGCGGATACAGAGCCATAACGGTAGAACCTTTCGGAAACAGGGCGTGCGGATCCGTTTCGGGATTGGCTCTCATCAGTGGCAATGGCACTACTCGTGATCTCGATAACGTGTGACGGTCTTTTTGCTCCTCATCGATATCGTCGATCTCATACTTGTTCGTTGCGGAATTGTAATTAACAACTTCGGCGAGTATCCAGTGTTCCTCTTCCTCGTTGTTTTTTACCATGACCGATACCAAAGCGGCCACCATATCGCCCATTTTTGCGATGTACGTAGGCTCGGCCGGTATCGCGCCGCACAACGGTGGTGGCTTGGCACCCGGTGTCTTTCCCACATAAAGAGGTAGCGTCTGCGCGATGTTCAACAACATCTTCATCAGCGCTCCACGTCTGATGGTCTCTTTGTTGCCTGCGTTACGCGCCTGTATACGTCGCTCGTTTCGTATAGTGCGTATCTCGTTAATCTTGCTGAGGGCCTTGCGTAGAACTTCCTCTTCCTGTTGGGCGTCGTTTATCGCGGAGCTGTACAAGTTCTTCAGCTTCTGCTGGTAGTAAGGAGAGACCTTGTCGTCCGGTGAGACCTTCTCGAGGGTCTTTACGATATTATTCAGGTTATGCTTCGAGCGACTGGTATGATTTTCTATCTCATGCACGAGGTTGTAAATGTTCTTCAAACGCTCTTGTATCTGACTCGCTGCCGCGTCCGCCGTAAACGGCATTTTGAGAAATATAAATGAAAGGGTATATTACCTTCAGTAGTTATATCAAGCAAAATGAGGCGACTACTTTTCTGTAATGAGACAATCATAAAATGCTCTTTGTAGAAGAGCAATAATTATACACATATATATTTATATATAAAATATTGCTTATAATCATCTTTTGCATGTAAAATACGATATATTTTATAACTTAAAACCAAAAACTTAATAAAGTACATAGAAAAGAAAAATATGTTCGTAAAACAAATAACTAAGGAAACTTTTGAGTAAAAATAAATGTTAAATATGTTTAAACAAAATGAAGATTTAAATAAATATATAAAAGCAAAATGTTTCGATCTCTTACAAGAGCTTTCTTCAGTCGCAAATTACTTAACAATATAATAAAAAACTTAAGAAACTGTCGTGATAAAAAGTTCCACTTTTATGTATTTACTAAAACTAATTTTATTTAAACATATTTAACATATCTATTTTTGCTTGAAATTGACTTTCATTATACTTATTTGTTTGTATAATGAAACGGCCAATACGAGATAAAACCTGATGTTCGGATTAAAGAACTTCTTTAATCAAAAGTACACTTATTTGTTTATAGTATATATATATATATATATTAATAATTTGACGCATATGAAATTGAATATGTGTACATTTCTTATATTTATTTTATATATTGTGATATTTTAACTATTTCTTTTAAACATTTTTAAAAATAAAAAATTATATTAGTCCAAGTTTGATTTTAATATTTTAATATCAATTTTAAACGTCATATTTCCTACAAAAAATGTTTATTATTATTCGCTAAAGACAGTTTATTATGTAGATGCAAAATATTGCAATTATTTTGATGTGCTCCAACTATCATGTTATTTGTAATAATAATACGATATTTATATTTTCGTTAACTTTTAAAATTGTTTTACGCGTTTTATGAGTACCACGAGTCCTGCAATCGATAACTACGCCCCTTTCAAAATGGCTGACAAGCAACAGCGACTTGGATCGATACTTACTCGTTTTATGAACTGACACATCCAATCGGACGACTTCGAGTTAGTTCTGAATCTCTATTGCGAATCAAGGTCTTGCTCGAATGTCTTAGAACACTGTTAAGATATCGCTGTCTAACGCGAAATTGTAGGAAACACTATACTACTATCACTCCGAGATGTTGCTCGCTCAATCGCTCAAACGCATCTGCGCCATACTGCTCTCCCACTACTTTCTCCGTATAACGGAGTTTTCCTGATCCTCTACCAAGGCGATGCTGCCACCTCACGGCGAGTTTAAATAACATCCGGTGGTAATATTCTTCGTTGCAGAACTGAGCTACTAGTAGTTAGTATGATGCGTTCCATGTTTTTTTAATATAAAGATTTTTTTCAAGTTAACAGAATAGATGTTTGATTATATATATAATCATTTATTATTAATTATTCCTATAATACATAAATATTAATATATTTATTTAAATATTAATATATTTTCATTATATTGTATTTAAGAAGCAAAAACGATATGGAAAATTTAAAATTTGACATTACATCATACACACATACATAAACTATAATATTCAATAATATATTTAAGATTATTTAATAATTCATATAAATATATTTATAATAATTTATATAAATATTATTTAAACAACAATATAATGTCATAAATATATCTAATATATTTAACATAAATAACAAGTAACTATGTACTAGAAGAATAAATATTTAATATATTATATTGAATATATTATATTGAATATATTATATTGAATCAACATTGAATATATATTATAAACATATATTCAATATTTCTTACTAAGTTAAGTGATAGAGTTGTTTTCGAAATACAAAAAATAGCTGTACTCCGATAATTTTTCTTACAAAATTTGTTTCTAGAATTTTCTACTCGTATATCGTATAGACAGGTCGGCTGCGTATCAAGCTGATGTACACATTGAATAAATATGGCGTGTATCATCGTTAACAACCAACAGGTTAGCGGTGCTGGCAACATCGATGTAGTGCCGCAATATATTATAGTTTATTCACGCCAAGACAGCGCTTGGAAAACTGAATCGAATCTCTTGATTAAACTTATATTTCCCTGGCAAAATATTGCGTTATTATATAAACTAAATTTCATAATAAAAGTGTGTGTACAATATCATGAACATCTAAGATATTTTTTTACGAATTATGATAATTAAATCTTGAAATATTGGCAAAAGTAATTTAAGACTTACGCGCACACACCAAAATTATTTGCCAACGGAAACAATTTATCGGGAACATCTTTTCGATCGAAATACTTACTTCGATAAATCGCGGCGGCGATTTCGTTGTGAAAACGTGTCACATCGTTCCGAGATATGCGATCACGTGGCATCGTGTTGTTGCATCGCGAAGTGCATCGTGTGCACATCGGACACGTCATGCATCATTGCTAACAGACGACCGGTTAATTGGCGTTAACAACGCGACGTTGTAACGCATCGCATGTAAAACTTGAGAGAATCGGTCGAGTAACCGCGCAGATTATTATACTGCATCTTTTCGAATCTTCAAGAGAGCCGTCTATATATATATATATATATATATATATATATATATATATATTTACCATATACGTGTACACCTGTCGATATACAACGCGTGTATTCGCTGCGAGCGAGCTCCGAACGCAGTTTGCTCATCTCGGTCTTTTACGAACTTCGTGACCTATTCGCAATGAGATGCGTATCACGTGTGTTATCGTCGCGTGCGTGTGCTGTGCACGGATACACAAACACACACATACATACATACAATGCATCGTCGAGAATACGTCTGCGATTGCAACGGTCTCGTAAGTCCCAGAGTACGAGCTCGCGAATAATATATAACTCGCTTTAATTACACCGACAAAACACAGCGTCGAATGCCCTTTCGTGCGCTTTCGTCAGATGGAAATCAAATTCTTTTTACACGTCTGACGGATGCGACCGCGAATGGGCCATTAAAACGTGCTACGGCGACGATGAGTTTAGCAACGTCAGTTTAAAGTAGCGTATATGTACGTAAGTACATTTCGAAATATAGAACAAAGTGTCTAACGAGGCTTAAGGAGATCTCGAGTCTCTAGCGAAGTACTCGCGCTATTTCATGCTCTGTGAATATGTGTGTGTATTCTTGTTGATATATTCATTTCCACTCCCGTTAGTAAATTTGCGCGACTAGTCCTGTGACGAATTCTAAATCACGACGTATACAATTGGCAGATGGGGTTAAACGAGATAGAGAATAGAACAAGAAGCACAAGAGCATTTTTAATTGTGTTTAATTTTCTGGTTTTGCGGAATATTTTTTGTGACATAAACTGTAATACAAAGAACTGTTTATTTATTATTTATTTTATATTATTATTATTATTTATTATTATCTATTATTATTTATTATTTATTTTATATTTATTTATTATTTATTTTATATTACAAAAGGACACGTAAACAAATATATTTATTTAATGTTTTTAATTGCGTTCTTTATATTTATTTTATACGTTTACTATTCGTTAAAACGGTCTGTGTTATTAGGTGCGTAAAAATATTTTAAATGACGTTACGCATAAAAGAGAAAAATAAACCGGACTGCACAAGCAAAGACACAAATTTATTATATTACTTAACATTTATGCTTTTAGAGTAAACAAACAATTGGAGGACAAAAGCAAAACAATACACACGAAACATTCGTATCGATTATACGTAGCAAACGGCTGATTCGATGGTCTTCACGCGATTTGATTTTTATCTAATTTCGACATTTTATGATGCACGTTTTAACGACCTGTTGCAGTCGTTAAATCAGCTACTATGCCGGATATCGAAGCACGGCATTTCGCATACGAATCCTCTGTAAGGCGCAGAATGAAAATGTCAAACGCAGCGAACGTTACTTCTGATGCAAACGAAAAAACAAGGAGCTTGTAAGGAAAGGCGGAACGAGATGCAGAGTTCGACTCGTAAATATAATCCGTTCGTAGAGATTTTGATATCTTGTGACTGTCGCATATATTCTTTTCCTTTATTTCTATAGATTGTATGTCACGTTTATCGTTCGAGCAAGACAGCAAATACTTTTGTCAATTGGAAGACTTTTCACATCTTGTAAATAACTTGCTAATATGTAAATGCAATATATAAAAATAATAATTTTTGTTTAGTTTAATAATTTTCATAAAAATATAAATAGAAAATAGAAAATGATATTTCTAACGTCTATTTGTTAATCGATATTTATTGATTATTGAGTGGATAGAATGCTAATGCATTTCGTATATAATTCATATTTATAACAGAAAAAATATGAATTATATGCGAAAAAAATAAATTTAGTTATTTATATAATTTTCAATCATTTGACTAAAATCGTCACACACAGAGTAGTGTGAAATTTATGTCGTCTGTGTTTTGCGAGAGATATTCGCGTCTTATCCTTCATCTGAAACGTCTTATTCGCAACGTAGTTGCAACACACACACACACACAATCGGCTCGCGAAAGACCGCATGTGACATTGCGGCACACGCATCTTCTCCACGACGATTTGCCTCTTCGTGTAGAAGCGTAAGAGTTCGTAAGAATAGCGCGTGGAGAGAATTCAACTTGCAAATGTGAAACGTTCAAACAGAATCGAATACGTCGTGATTTACCGTATCCATGCGGAGCGTCTTTTCTTTAAATGGTATCGAGCGATTTATCGGGAAGAGATCGGTGATGGAAAACGATTGCGGAGCTCGGAAGCCAGTCGGCATGCCTGCGCTTTGTTGTATGTAAAGATAAACATATTACCATGTGTATGTATACGTCAATGCGTGCTTTATCTTTTATCTCGCGAGGCTCTCACTTCCGGCCCGATGGAATATTCAATGAGGGTGACGTATGTACGCGCGTACAAACCAAATATTCTTTTTCCTATACGTTGACGCGGTCGATGTAACTTTAATCAGATCAGTCGGAAACAGCAAGAAAGAGAGAAATGATACAAGTTTGAATCACGACAGCGGTTACTAGGGAGGGGCGTAAGAGATATTTGATTTACGCGCCTCGGTCCGAGATGTCAAGATGTTGAATGCGCTTTCTTCCTTGAGACGCGAAAGAACA
Source organism: Pseudomyrmex concolor (assembly GCA_014839585.1). Taxonomy (NCBI): domain Eukaryota; kingdom Metazoa; phylum Arthropoda; class Insecta; order Hymenoptera; family Formicidae; genus Pseudomyrmex; species Pseudomyrmex concolor. The sequence continues at coordinate 1,702 of QVOB01027841.1, read as the reverse complement.
TGGAAATATCCCTTGTTCGTTGTATAATGCAGAACTGCGCGCATTAGTGCGATTAGATCGACATTTTAGCCACTGCAACTTTTCTTCTTTCTCTCTCGCTCGCTCTCTCTCTCTCTCTCTCTCTCTCTCTCTTCTCTCTCCTCTCACTCTTTTTATTCACCCTCCTATCACTTTTTATTAAGACATTCTTGATTGCCATATGCCGTTTTTGTTGTTAGCTCGAAGGGCTAACTGTGACACGCACGGCATAAGGGATAATGCACTGCCTCGTGTTTGTACAAGGGAAGCTCTCTCCTACGAACGGGAATTATCGAATTTCAGAAACGTCCGCGCATAGTTCCGTTATTATTTCAGTAAACACTCGGCCAGGTGAGCAACAGCAGGCGGGACGATAGTCAAAACTAACAGACGCTTCTCACCCTCTCTGGGAGCGATAATGCGTCTTTGTTGCTGTGGAATTTGTTCATAAATATTGTCTCGAAATCATCGATATGTAACAATGTGAATATTCCCGCAAGGAATAAATGAGATTTGTGACAGTCAGTTATCAGTTGTATTTTTCCGTTCTATGTTTGCATTTCTTGCGACGATCATGAATATATCAATAGTGATAGATTTTTCTTTATCCGTGAGCATATAGATTTAATATTTTTTTTCACAACATCTGATAATTCAAACGTTATATTAAAAGCTCTCCATACTCGACTGAATCTTACCGCATATATAAGTTTTAAAACCATTTTTATGCTGACAACTTGATCGACACTAAAACGACATTTGCGTAGCTGAACGGTAAAAGCTAAGCGTTGGATGTTATCGGTTGACAGCGTCTAAATAATTAAGAAGATGTGCGAGTTGACCGATCGATGCCGAACTTCCGGAGAAAACTGACAACTCGTAGGTTAAAGAAAGAGAGAGAGAGAGAGAGAAAGAGACCGGCGAGACCGACGACAGGAGAAGAGGGTTGGAAGGGGGTTGAGAGGCCCTGGTTGACAGGCTGAACTCAGTGACAGCCCGGCGAACGTATTAATAATAAATGCAAACGCCTAACATCAATTTCTGTCTGGCTGCCTCCGTCGCAGCCACCCTCCAAGCCGGAGAGATCCGTCGCCCCCGCGAGTGAAAGCGAGACGAACTCAGTCACCCCTTTATTTAGTCGCCCGTTTGCTTACTTACACCGGACTTGCTCCGGCGAACTTGCGCGCGCACGTTTGTCAGGAAACCGAGGCTTCCAAAGCACGAAGAAAGAGCGCGAGACATTGAAGAAAACTACAAATTGATACAACCCCCGTATCTCCCTGCAATTCCGAACTGACTACTGCAGCGGTGTACACAGTCGTGTCCGGGAAATTGGAGTTGAGTTAAATTATGGCTCGGTTGACAGTTTTTTCGCTTTCTCATCGTCTATCGTGTCGATTGACTCTTCGATAGTTAAAATAATTTTGATTAGTACTTTTCGTACTGTGGTTTGTGCGCAAAAGTTGTTTTGTTATCATCAGGATTTTACAAAACCAAAGTAATAGGTTAGGTTATAAAAAAAAGTTGTTGTGTCTTAGTTTTTACAAAACATGTCACAAAAATAGATTGTAAAATCTACCTTTATAATAAGATAAAATTATTAATAATCTATTTGAAAATTTATCTGACGTTCTTGCAAATTCGCGTTTGAATGTTATTTCGTCGTTCTTGCGTTTACATATAT
>QVOB01027830.1:0-21091 GCA_014839585.1 Pseudomyrmex concolor | reverse complement strand
TAATTTATCAACGTTTGTAAGATGAACTTTTGGACTTGTATTAAAACGCATCGTTTAAAGATACAAAAGGGCGCCAATAGGTATCCATCACGGAATTGAGTTATATTTTGGCAGACAGTCGCGCCTCAAAACGGCTCGTGTAGTCATTAGGACATCATTAATCTTATATGCATACGACAATAAAGTCATTGTTATAACAGGTGTTGTATCTGAACATACTGACGCTATTAATTCTATGTTATGGAACAATATAAAACACCGAACACCGAGAAGCGAATTATCTACGAATGATCGAGAACAAAACTAAAACAGATCGACATCTTATATTGCAAAGCTATTAATAATAAGTAACTAGAAAAATTATCCTGTATGAAATACAGGTTTCTGAAATCGACGAAAACAACCGAATTCTCGATATTAAGACATCTTCACAAGATTTGCTGTGAAACAATTACATAATCGCACAGATGATATAATCGTACTCAAAATTTTCTCACACACAATTGGGAGATCGTGAAACAATTAGAAACAAATTGCGTGATTTGTTTTCAGGCACGTTTCAAAAGACAGAACAGAAAATACAACTTGAAACAATCAACAAGCAACACAGATTTACTTGTCAAAAAGATAATCTCGATGTGTGTATGGTAGGTAACTTTTGAGACAAAGAAAACTTTTAACTTTGCATTTTAAACAGAGTTTTGGCTTATTCAAAACCTCAGAACAATACCGTCGGCATTTCCGTAATAAAAGAAAGCTTTCAGTGTGTGTCGCGCGTACGCACACGTGTTGTGTGGTTTCTCTTTTTGAAAACTGGAACAATTTATGGTGCCTCCGAAAATCGACGCAATATTTGACCTACCTCTCGGCTGACATCTGGCTTTTTTCTTCCACAGAGAGCGTGGCACACAACGTACGTCTCTCCGTGTGCACCGGAGGTTCTTTCTGACTTTTACGTCACGCATTTTTAAATGAAACGAAAATTTATGCCTCGCAATATATCCGCACAAGCTCAGAAAATAGCCTATGGCGGTGTAAGACCGACAAACAAGATTATAGCATATATGTACAATTTTCACCGTAATATAACTCTCTCTTCCTTCCTATGTTTTTCTTTGCCGTTTAATGAAACTGATAATTCTCTAACAAAAATTATATCGAGCTATATCGAGAAGAACGACAATACAAAATCTCCGCCACAAATTTTTCTGAACTTCTACACTTGCGGTTTTATATATTTGAACTCGTTACTTTAAAATTGTGTTTTTTTTTTTCAACAAATCACGTAAAAGTTATAGCAAAGATATATAGAAAATTATTTCTGATGTCACAAGAAAAATTAAAAAAAAAGTGTTATCAGAAGTAAAATTCACTTTCATATAGCAAACAAAGCTTCTAAAAAATGTTATTTCGAAATTGTATACGATTTAAACACCTGAAGAAATTTTAATAATTACAGAATCAAAATTTCATTTCACTTTTACGCCATATTCACTTCGATTACTTTTCTAATTTATTTTAAAATGTTCCATACGCCTAAAACACACATTAAAAAAGATCGCGATAAATGATCAAAACACATTTGCGACCATGCATCCAAAGTACTTACCAATTTCACAGCTTTTGTGATGAATTCCCGATGTCGCTAGATACATAATTCTTGACGATGAGCGGCGTTTGATAACGGAAGTAAACTGTAACATTAAATACTCATTAAATAATAAACAATCTTCATTCTCAGTATTTATTGACATTTACACCTAGATTTTCATTTCTTTTACGCATCCAAAATTACTGTCAACCTATAAACAGTTTTGTTAGAACAATTTGACTTTCGGGAAAGAAATTAAAGAATTGGCGCGATTTTTGTTTCACCAAAGACTTGGTATTTCGACAAATTAATAATATTACATCAAACCGATAATATTACTGCAACAAACTTCATTTGAATCGAGTTTCATAAGTGTGATTTATAACTGATACAGAGAGAAGTTTCGTTCGCAATCCGTAACACTTAAATATTGAAGCGTAACATCTTACCCATTAATGGCGATCGTCTTCATGGTGAACCAGTCAGCCGAGTGGAACGATTTTCGTTTTTAACCCGACCGACGCGAGCGAAATGTAACTGCAAATTACAAACTGGCATAAGGAAATATTAACGTCAGAAAATACACGGACAATCATATCGAAACTACTAGCCGAATTGAGAGCGGAACAAGAATCGCTCGTAGGAAAAAATCGATTCGATAACCGGTCGCTCTCTCGATCTCGCCACGAAGGTGGCAGCACCTCACCGCGATTTCTCTCTCGTCAGTGGCAACGTCGATGGCCGTACTTTTTTTTTCTCCCCGTTCACGTTGCTGGCAGATTAGGCTAATGCGATGGACCAGATGAGATATGGGCCAGCGAATGGGAGTACAGTACTCGCATGGCAGGGGCGTGACTGTACTCTGGAAACGGCCGTGCCCGGGGCCGCAATCGCGACGTAAACTAAGTGCTGGGTGGAGCTCCGTCTAGGCACTACCTACTCGATGGAACCATCATACTCTACCTCGAGTGTCACGGGAGCAGTCTAATGGTCGCCGGTCTCCACGAAAAGGCGCCACTTTCGAACAGTGCTCCCAGTCCCAGTAAACAAGCGTAGAATCGCATTGTTTAATTAAAATGTCGCACCGATTCTCGTTTCAGATCGTTTCTATACTTATCATTGACTATCGTATCTATCACTGTGCCATTGTATCTCTGTCGTGGTATTCAGTTCAACACTTGACTTATACTTTGATGTAAGTTGTCAGTTTGTTGGTGATAATAACATTTTTTAAATATAATTTAAATGTTTTAATTTAAATTTTTTGCATTGATTTGTATAATCTTTCTTTGATTTTTTTTTATCGGATCCAATTACGCAGCTTCTTTGTTCTTCATCTCGACTTCATCTATACTTTCTCATCAAATCGTCATCCATAATTAGTATCGTAAGTGATGCTGGTAGGCTATCATTTGTGCTGATCGTACAGTAGTGTGTGAAATTCTTCTTTCATTTTGACAAGTTGATAAAATGACATTATTTAAATCTATTGATGATAATCCCTCAAATCCATGATAATCCCTCAAATCCATGACAATGTTTGACGTTTAATTGGATCTGAAATGAAAAAAATAATATTAATCAATTGTTATTTTGTGCAAATATAATCGGAAAAAATTATAAAAATATATTAAACTGCCAATATAAGCAAATGCGACGTTTATAGTCACTGTCAACAGATATAATAACAAAAAACCATACAATAAAAATAATCACGCAATATTAATGAAACATAAAAAAGAACTAAGAACAGAACTCTTTCTCATTTTCTCGAAGTCGAGTGTCGAACAAAATACTATTTTTTACGTCACCGTAGTTCCTCATGAAAGTTTATTGAATCGACGAGGTCGCGATATTTTTAACAGCGGAACAATGAAGCGAACGTATTTGCGCCAATCTCGCGTACAATGCATCCCAATGACCTCGGAGTGAAAAAAGGGCAGCGAAAGATTTTAAAAAACGTCCGTCCGTCGAACAAGCACTTTTCAGTCTATCAGCCCTCGCGCGGCAGTTTTTCATGTCCCGTTTACTCGTTTCAACCCCTTGCTCATTCCCACGCCATTCGTCTGTCTACCGATATATTCGTCGGTAGAGCCATATCTCCCGGCTACTTTTCAATTTCATTCGACTCCGCGCCCGCCGCGTGTGCCTCTTCCCCGCCCGCTCTATCCAATTCTGGGCGACATAAATCCGATAAGTTTTTATTATTTAGCATATCTGTAGCTGGGAAGAAAGAAAGAAAGAGAGATAGATAAAGAGAGAGAGAGAGAGAGAGAGAGAGAAAAGAGAGAGTAGGACATCGTCACCTAGAATCCCGTTGAGAGGCCGCAGACGGCCGTTTGGTAGGAGCAACATGAGTGGTAGAGAGAGCGGTAGGGGACCGAAGTCGGCGGAGTGGCGCGCAGCGGCGAAATTTCTGTCGCGAGGCTACGTAGCACGGTTGGCGGTCCCGGGGGATGCTCCGTTGATGTCATCGGGACATCCGGCTAATTGCGAGGATGTTTTGTTAGTTTCTCGGAGTACGCGAGTCTCTCCCCTTACAAGGTTTTGCATTTAGCCTTTCTATATCGGCCCGCCCGCGTCTGGACCCAAACTTCCTAAAACACGTAGAAATGCGCTCCGCTCGAAATAAATTTGCATTAATACTTTGACAAACGTCAGGTCTTATCTCTGGTGATGACGATAAAAAAAAAAAAAAAAAAAAAAAGATGTGGCTTTGATAAAATCACAAATCTAATTCCATTTAAATCTTACGTTCTTTTAAATCAGATATTCTCTCGCGTTTCTAAAGCAGCTACTACCTTAATATCGTTCCATTATTTAATAATAATAATTTCAGTACGTCAATAAAAAATAATAAAAAAAATGTTACTAGAATTATTTAAATTCATAAAACGATTTTTCTACATTTCAGTGTATTAATCTAAAGCGTATTTAATTAACCGAGTAGATATATTAGAGATCATATGTTGTTTGTGTGTGAGATTTCAGACGTGAACATTGATTGCGGAAGAGACGCCGGCTTCGCTTGGCGGTTTGCAGAGCAGTAACGGTGTTCGGGGAGTGAGTATCCCAGGGAGGGAAGAAAAGAGAAGGGGTAGCGATATTATTGATTTATGTCCCGTTATACGTTATGTATCCAACGGTCTCCTCCGCAACATACAATGATCCATCCGAAGCGCAATATTGTTTACACACGAAAGTGGGTTGCAATAAACGTTTTTTTTTTTAATCATTTAAGACAATAAGAAGAAAACAGACATGTATATATATCCTTTAAAACTCTGTAGTACATAATATTTTTCTACACGGTGTAAAAATCTGAACCGATATTTCTAGAGTTTTGTCGCGCGAGCTCTTTGTAGAAATTGTTTCGTCATTTCTCGACCGAAACTACGTTCTATTAAAAACTACGTTCTATTAAAAAAACCAGATGATAAAACAACTTATATTTTTTATCGCTGTAAATAAAAAGCCGTGAATTAATAACTAATTTAACGTGCAAACAGAAAGTGTAATTAATCCGCGTTGACAAATTTATATATAGGATACGCGTATTTATCTAAATTCATTACACACACGTAAAATCGCTTCAATCGGATTTGCCTGCGGTGCAAACGCGCAAATGTCCATAAACTCATTGTAATTGTCTGTACATTATCGGACATCTCTATCGCGCGAATCGAAGCCGATTATCATCAACGGAAGCGAAACGCTGCGGAAACAGCTCGGTACAAGCGAGCGTTTATCGCGTACGCGCATTTCCAGAGACAAGTAAACGTGATATCAACGATATCAATTACCCCTTCGATACGATGTATGTACATTATACGAAGCATCGTGTGTACGAGGATGCCGAATGATACGCGGCGGAAATTGAGGTGGGGAGATGGCCAGGAGGAGCGCGGCGAGGAGACAAAATCGTCGAAGGTGGCGATATAGTCCCAGAAGGGAAGGAGGGGGTCAGCGAGCGGGGAAGCGCCGAAAATTGATGCATTCTCTATGCAAAATAGCAGAAGCACGAGGCTAATAGTAGTCGGGCAGCACGCAACCAGAATTCCTCTATGGCAACCGCTTAACATTCTCTCCTCTCCCCCTGTCACGCTTCTACCTACATCACCACCTCCGTCACCTACGTCCTGGACAGAATCGAGAGCGGCATAGAAGCCGTTAACACTCTATTAACACTAACGACGCTCATACATAACAACGGTGCTGCGGGGATAGAATTTATGGTCTATTAATGGGGGTTACTTTATGCGTTATGTAGTTGTAGTCGTCATGCCCCCCCCCCCCCCCCCCCGCGCCCGCGCGGCGAAGAGCGTCCACACATGTGTATGCAATAAGTTACTTGTGAGAGACCTGTTATTAATGTGTTTACACTAGATATTCCTGGATTTGGTCGGCGCCACTTTTCCTGTTAACCGCCGGGAACAATTCCCCTCAGTGGACCAAGTGAATTAAAATCCGACCATTAAATGGCCATAAGTATAATGAAGCATGCGAGAACGGTCCCGGTGCCTAGCGCGCGCGCGCGCGTGTGCACTAAATATATAAAGACATAAATTTAGACCGAGACACACAGGGATATAACAGTCTTCGGACCGGGTAGAGATTTTATCTCACACTTTCATCTTATATTGTGGTCTTTTTTCTCGACTATATATTATTTGTTTCTCATTTACAATTCAACGTTCGTACCGTTGAATATTGTAACAACATATATTTTTGTCGCGCGATATATCGGTCTTCGAAGAAATTGTTTATCCGAGAGAAAGAGATCCGGACAAAATCGAGTTTTGTCGCACGCATCGTTCTATTTCGATTTCAAAACAAGAAGAAAAAGAAGCATGAAGAAAGAGAGAAAGAAAAGGAGAGAAAGAGAGAAATAGAGAGAGAAAGAGAGAGAAAGAAAACAGGTGTACTTGTAATCTCTCGCGAAATGCGAGTAAACAAGAAAGTTAACGGGCTCACCGCTCGTCGAGTGCAGCGTAGTCGAGTGCCAAAGTTCATCGTGAGATCCTGCCCTCCTCACGGCTAAAGGAGACGCGGCAAGGCCGGTAAAGTGATAAAGCGGCCATAAATTCTAACCGCCATCCTCCCACCGGCTTCTCTATCTTGCCAGGTCTCTACTTCGCCGGCTCTTCGCTCTCTCACACCCATCCTCCTATCTCGCTCCCTCCGCTTGTTTCCTGCCTATATGGGCTCTCGCTTCTCACCTCCACGCATTTGCAACGCGAATGCACCTGCAACAACCGAATTGGCAAAGGTCACTGTTGTATATTTCCACGTTTGCTTTAAACCGCACATACGCAATCCACTTTACTCACTCGGCGATGAATTCTTCCGCTTCTCCCCCGTGACCTGGATTTGTTACCCAGTTCCGGAAATGTGATAACATTACGAGAAAGAGAGAGAGAGAGAGAGAGGGAAAGAGAGACTTCCATTGGTTACATTCACCTTTCGTCGTGTCAGCCAACGCGCAATAGATCTTCGCATCAGTCCGTTAATCTCTTCTTATAGCGCGGCGTTCGACGACCACAAGTATGTATTTAATGCAATCGATCAATTTACATACATTTAACGCTCTTAATCATATACCTTAAGAGTTAACGGTACGCAAAATGGTGCGTAAAAGAATTATATGCTGAACTATACTAGGTGATTATGTTGCGTGTAATAATACGCAGACATCTGAATTACCTGTGTGGTGCTACTTTACTTTATGTTACCCGAATGTGCGTTTAAACGAAACAACACTTGAGTTTTTGTGTTCGTCTTATTGTAAGTGTGATGTGTAAACAGAAAGAATGTCGAAAACTTGCGGTACTGAGACTCAAGCATGAAAAAAAACAAAAAAAAAAAATAACACAAAAGAGCCGGGACACAGGTCGCAATCTGGAAATGAATCTGATATATTGACAGTTGTCGAGGGTCACATGCCCTCGGGCTACCGCACGTGGACACGTGGAATGAAGACGTTCGTCTTGAATGAGAAAAACGGTTGCAGCTGCGTTTCGTCGGGATGTCGAAATCGAATATCGCAAATCCTAAACATACCTACCGTCTAGTCGAGCTAGGCACGGTGTGTTCGTTGCAAGCGCAAGGGCGAACAGACAGAGAGAAATCCCAATAAATCATCCCGTCACGAGCCTGAGCCAAGGCGGGGCCTCTTGCTTCGTATTAGCCAATAATAATCCTCTCCGAAGTGGAGGCCATCTTGGATTATACAATGGTTCCTTCCGCTGCAATTCGTATAAACGCAACCTCCGGGTATGTTGGGCTACCCTCTCGAAAGGAAGCCAGTGGCGTACTAATCTCTATATCCGCACACAAAGTGCAGAAATCGTGATTTCATTCCCGAGAATCACACATCCCGCAAAGATGATCCCCTTTACTCGACGGGATTGACCTTCAAGAGAGGGAATATATATGAACTTAAACATACACGGTGCGCAAGTAAATACACACGATATGTGTTTGTGTGAGTGTGTGAGTGAGTGTGAGTGTGTGTGTGTGTGTGCGCGTGATAAGGGGAATGTATGTTCGCGCGTTGTCTTCACACACCACCTCCTATTTCATATTCAACCACAATTTATTTCTCGTTTTCAAACACAGCTATATTATAATTAATATAATAATAATAATTATTATTATTAATATATGGACAGACTCTTATATAATATAATACAATACACGGTCGCGACATGACAGCATTATAATACTATTATCTATCGTCGTCATTCGTCATTGTCCTCGTCGTCATTATACATTAATACATACTTCACTCGCATAAACATCGTTTATCATTGCAATTATCATCAACATATCGTCACTGTCATACTCTTTATGTGTACATGTTTACATAATGCGAGACACTACAAAATAACTATGTACGTCTGTTGTAGCTGTGAGATGATAGAGTATCGTATATATATTTATATTTAAATATATTTATATATAATTTTTTTATATGTATATATATTTATATATATATAGAATTCATTTTTTTTTATTTATAATCTTTCTCTTCGATTTTATCGTTTTCGATAAAGCAGTGTTGCCCACGTTATTTATTTATTTATTTTTTTTGTTTTTTCTTTTTTTGTTTCGTTTTCGGCTGCTAGGCACACCTGTATTTAAGTATTTCTTCCGCACAATCGTTGGAACGAATGCATTGTACCCGGTCTTTTGTAATATATAGGCAATGTATACTGTGTGTGAATTTGTTTCTTGTTTCTTTTTTTACGTATGTATACACGCGCGCGTGTGCGTAGGATGCAGAATATTGATACGTATATATTCTGTTTTTCGGTCGGGGCAATGTGTAACCGTGGTGACTCAAGTGTGCAGCTGTAAAAAATAGCAAATCTAATTAATCACAGATCGTGTGTTATAGTTTAAGAAAAAAAAAACGTTATACGACTTTTAATAAAAATACAGACGTAGAAGAAAAAATTTACATCTATCACATTTGTTCTTAAATCATCAATCGTAAGAGACGATAGCAATCAAGCCAGTGCCATAATTAATTATTAAAATAAATGAAAGAGTAAGATAGAAATTGTCACAATAAATTATTCTTCTTTTTTGGATTGTAAAATATTCTCGAAAAACAAGTAACAGATTGGCCAATACTGAGCTTCGTACAAAAAAATTTTAATAAAAAAAATTGTTGCAATTACATTTAGTGTGCGCGACACACTAGAGTGGCCGTAATTAAATCAGCGGACGACAACGTGGCGGCTCTCGAAATATTGTCATCCTCTTACTCTAGTTATAGTTTCGCCGAGTCACTGAGTAACCGAGTTACTCGAGAAACTCGGCCACGTATGGCATATCGTTACTATATATCGTATCAATAAATAGTAATTAATTAGACCTCTCTGCTACCGTTACTTTGTAAGGTTTTCTTCTTTTTTTTAGTCTAGTAAACAGGTACCTACTTTACCTACGCGGTATCGTATACAGGAGTCGCGGCTCGCGATTCGATGCCGCGACGTCAGACGTCGCCTTTCACATTGCCCTGCCGATAAAGATAAGAAAATCATCAGGATCTTCACATGAATCTGCTATTTTTTCTCTTCACTAATTATATTATTATATATACAAATGCATGATCTTGTTTGTGCCGTGTTTGTCCCTCTAAGACATCAGAATAAAAATTAGAGCAACCTCGGCAATTTTTTATTGCTTGTATTTGAATGTAAAGTTCAATTCGCACGAAAGAAGAAAACATTTGACAATGAGTAGAGTCCGAAGTCGCTCTAAATCTCGATTCTCGACCTGCAAACTGTTTTCCTGGAACAATATCAGTTAATTTGAACGCAATCGTGTAATCGTTTTTTAAATAATTTTTTTTTTAAATAATTACTTCTACCTATTAATAAATAATTTACATCGGTCTGGATGTCTTCCTGTGTTTGTTTTTTTGTTTTTTTTTTTTAGACTATTGTAATATGTATACATATATATATATATAACATTCTTGTGTCTCGCGTTTTTACGGAGTCTATCAGTCTTCACATGGCGGAACCTATATAATCGCATATCTCACACGAAATGTTTGAAATAATAAAAAGATCCCTTTTTTTGTGCATATTACTTATATGAAAATCTCTTTCCAGCTGCAATTACGTAAGTAATACATTTATAATGCCTTGAACCTGGTTTTTGTTTTTACATTTACATGCGTACAATAAAATACAAGTTAAAGAGAGAGTGTGTTATATGTATAAATAAAGTAAATATATAAGTATAAATACTCTATATGCAGTATACGCAATAGACAAGAAATTTATATAGAAATCGATATCCCCACATTATCAAAAGATAAAACCATAGTAAGCTATTTTGCAACGTATACTAGTATCTTTTGCGCGTTAAAAAGAAGAGTAAAAAAGTTATCACTTCTTTTTGTTTTTTCATACATTAAAAACATTATCAATAAGGTTTCTAAGTAGGATTGAGTTTTAAGTTCGGTTTAGATGATGAAGTGTAAAGAGAAATAACGTTTGCTTGATTCTTTATACATTTTATGTATATATTTGGATAGAAATACGATCACATATACCTATAAAGAGGTATATGTGGATCCAATGACATCTTTTTCTGAAATATGACAGGAACTTTTCGGCGCAAACATGTACTTGGACGAGATTTCGCTTATTTAACATGCTTTCGAAAACACGTTTTTTTTTCTTACAATTGCGCGAATTTCGTATATCGTATATCGTATTTTAGATCACACGGAGAAATAAAAAAAACATCGCGATAGTGCGTGTACTCGAAAATATGCTTTCAATTTTTGAACGTCGCGTCGTATCTATAAGTCGATAAAAAATAAGATGAATACGTGCGAAAGAGTTTACATCAAAATAGGATTTTGTAAATCTCTACCAATTCATGTGTGTGTGTGTGTGTGTGAGTGTGTGTATGTTAATTTCGTAGAGACATTCAAGGAAGTGTTAGAATAGTGGTACACATACAAATACCTATACAACTATCTAATACGTTATAAAAAATATTTATTGTTTAATCAATTAAACAAACAGAAAAATCCATTTTTCGGTATATATAACATGTATATCAATAAATATTACTGAACTAAATAATATCATGATCTGAAAATTACTCGTTCGTTGACAAGCGTTTATATTACTTTTCGTATTTTTTTTTTTTTTTTTCGTTTTGTTCTACTTATCTGGTAGCGTTTTTTTTCTTTTGCGAATAGCCTAATAGTTAGAAAGGTCGGACTTATGTACATTTTCGCAAGTGCCGCCGTTCTCTCGTGTATCGTGTGTGAACATTAACAAATAAAAAATTAAATTGCGCGCCTCCCGTGATATATAAGTATGTATGTATGTGTGTGTATGTGTGTATGTACGTTAAATGTGGCAAATATACAGTTGGTTTCTTTTTACGTAGACAAAAATTTAATTTCAAAATTACGACCGCCACTACCACACACTGCAACCGACATGTCCGGTTTATACTTAAACGTTACTTCTTTACTTTACGAATTAGACTTTACGCTTATCGAATATGGACTATCTTAGTGACATACTTCGTACGTACACACTGTTGTATTTTTACGTTCAGTTTTAATTCTACTTTTGCATACACTCACGGTACTTGGTTTAATTTTATGTATATCTGTAATTTTATGCGCATATATACGAGTAAAGATAAAATATATATTTTGCATTTCGTACTTCCCAGTTAATACTATGAATTTTTTTTCCCCTTTTCGCGCGTTATATAATAATATACATACTTTTTATCTATAATAATAGTTTATAATAGTTCGCTATCCAATAGATACAAAATTTTAGTTTGCTTCAATTGTGTCCGCATTCACGGCGATCGCTCACGACTACTTTTACAGCACCGAGATCCATCGTACTTTTTTTTTTTTTTATTTTAATTTTTAAACATACACATTACTCTTTTTTATTGCACTATTCGACTTTCATATATATTATATTACAACCAAATCAATTATTTGTAGATTCTTGACAAACCGATACTATATATTTCAAAAATTTACACCTTACGCGCTATAAATTTCGACAAATATTTATGTACTTTAATGTGGCTCTAGACGTCAACTCGTAATTCATTCATTTTCTCCCTCCAGTTTTGAAACGTTGGTCACAGTGTTGTAACAGTGTTGTAACAGTTGATATCATGACTTCAGAAGAAATACCCTCCTTTGGCTCGCGAAATGCGTTTTACGATTCAAACATCATTATTAAATGCACATTAAATGTATGTCACTCTCTGATTGACATATTTAAAAAAACAAAAATAGATAAAACATGTGTGATTTACATCTACAAAATTTTTAAAATGTAATCACGCTAAATATCGCACGTCTGTAAAAAGTGTTCATTGTCAGTACAAGTGTATCAAAAATTAATTAGAAAGATGAATGATATGATATATTTACGGTATATAAAAAAAATCTCATGTGAGTTCAAATTGTAAAAACAAAAAATAACAATAGAATAAAATAAAAAGAAATCTCTTACGAGACATCGTGATTACTTCGGATTATCAGCAGACATGTCAAAACGCACGCGGCAGCGAGCGACCGCCGCAGATTTTCCGTTTTTTTTTTTTTTTCACACAGTTCGTTGCTTCTCAAGGACAAAAGGTTTCTTTTTACATAAATAAATCTCTCGAGAAGGAAAGGCTAGTCACTGGCTCGATCGACGTGCGCGAGCGCGAGCTGCTCGGACCATGTATTACGTATATCGGTTACAAGTTTTACGTCATTTCTCCTTTAGCTCTCCTTTCCCATTGTAATGCAAAAATGGTAAGGAGCCGAATTCTATAGTTAAACAGAACATTGGCTACCTTTAGGTGTTTTGTTTTTTTCGAACGCTGTTCATAACTAGAGCACGCAGTTATTAATATTGTTTATTACGTATATCATTTAATTGTTGTGTATACAAGATTGTACACTAAATAATTATGTCAAATCTAAGTTTACAACACAGCACAGAATTCGCCGCGGCGGAATATAATCGGCTCGTCTGACCGCATGGCCAGACTCCTGGATCTCTCCCGATACGGCGTAATCGAATCGGTTCATCGAACCAGATCAAAACGATCGAGTTGACAAGTGCCCTGATACCGCTTGCCACACTTAACGCGCTAAAAAAAAAAAAAAAAAAAAAAAAAAATCGGACTTATTAATCACATATTTTTGTACATATTTTATCGCGTGCAAGGATTAAAATTATCACGAAGAATAAGTAGTAGTACGGCTACCGTGTAAATATAAATTTTTAGTCTTGTCTCTAAAAATTAATTTACAAAAAGGGAACGTCTTTTACATAAAATTATTAATTACATTTTAACTGAAATTATATTATTTAGTTAAAATAACTAATTAAAATATGTATAAATGTGTTCAAGATTCGTATGTACAAAACTTGTCAAAACAAAAACGCAATGTGTCACGTATGATTGTTTGGAATGATTATATACATATTTAAGTATACAGTTATACATACAATATGCGTATTGAAAAATTGACTTTGGTTCAAGGTATAACGCCAAGCTATCATTAAAGTGCCAAGCGGTTTCATGCCAATGACATCCTATTCCGAAATTATGCTATGTATTACATTTGGTAACTTGGCGTCATGTCGCGCGGAGCAAGAGTAATGTTTCAACTGTTTTTTTCGTTTTCGTTTTTTTGAGCTATTTTCTCGTCATAATATTTACACAGAAAATCAAAGAATTTCAATAAATACAAGTATTGAATTTCTTTCTTTTCAAAAAAGCTTAAAGAGAAAATAATTTGATCCAAGATCGTAATTGTGTGTCCAGCATTCTCTAAAAGACATTGTAAATTATACTACAATTTGTACATTTTGATAGTAAACAGTTATTTTCTGCAAGTGTTCGAACTGTTTCAACTCTGAAGCGTGCGCATGTGTGAACACATTCAATCTTTTTATTCGATAGGTATGTGTATTTTGCCTCTCGTCTATGCGAGTCATAATTTAAGATTCAAGTAATCCTCAATTGAACTGAACTTTCTTTCAAGTTCAATTGCGATTAAGCAATCATAAAAATGACAAGCAAATTATTTAATAAAAAAGATAATTTCATAGACATTACTTCAAAAATAATGTCTATAAAATCGCGCGACTTCAAGATGCGACTACTTGAGAGTTAAATACTGAAAATTTCGCAGCTCTGCTGAGAAATAATGTAGTTATATTTAACATGTAGTTATATTTAAAAATATGCAAAGTTCTAAATCTATGCAACTTAAAAACTTGGCACATTATCTAATGTTGTAAAAAAAAACCAAAAAACATATACTCTTAAGTAAGTAGAAAATAATCGTTTACAAAATTGCGTACTTGAGCAATACAGCGCGATAAGAATGATTTTTTTCACCTTCGATTGGTGCAGTCAGTTTTTTTTTGTTTTTTTTGTTTTTTTAATTGTACATTTTAAATTGTACATTGTAGTTATCTTTATGGTCAAATTTTGTACGATCATCATTCTGTAAAACAAAGTGCACGAAATTTTGTTCTCCGTGACCTTTTATTTTCTCAAAACTCAAAGCTTATCTATACTTGTCCTTATCGAATGTGGATACGACAATTCGATTAGAAGCAAATTAATTCAACTTTTATAAAAACTAACCTTGCGATGACGCTGCGCGTCGCGGTGAAGAAATGCCAAATCGATTTACCTCTGCTCCGCCGAAGGACGCTGTGGTTTCTCTTTTAAATTCACTTTATCATTAGCACTAATCCGTTTCATCTCCACGGTCATTCTCTGTCGCCTTTTCTTCGTACAACACATTCCAAACATCGCCATAATTATTACATTTATACATCATTATGATGAGAGAACTTCGTGATTATTTTCCGTCTTCTGCTCTGGAAAACTTATTTTTGTCGTCCATCTTTGCTGTATCCCGCCGTTATACTCGGATCCTTTCTTGAAAATTTTACCATCTTCGAAAGATCACACTTGGCACGAATCAATCATAAGTATCCTTGTTGGAGCCACCGCGGTACCAAAGAAAGATCTATCTAAACAATCCTCTATAAGATCACTAAACCGCTAAATACAGACGCGACGGACATCTTCGTACTTGCTTATTCTACTAATCGTTCTACAAACTCTACGTCTTTACGATGTAAGAGAATAAATAATAAAATGCTTTTCTAAGATCTCAACGCGATTTTTTTTTTCCCTCACACGCTCACAATTCGGATTCGCGCATCCCATTCTTTCGACAAACTTAACTCTGTTTACCTATCACTCATGTGTGTGTGTGTGTGCGTATACCACACACGTTCTATTCGCATTACTACTTATCGGTCACTCGCTCCCACAATTTCACGATTAATCTACTACGTACATCATCTTCATCTTCCGTATATACGTCCATTTTTTTTTTTTTTTTTTTTTTTTTTTTTTTTTTTTTTTTTTTTTTATTTATACGTTTTTCTTTTCTTCTTCAAGTAAATGATCTTTGATCCACATTATATCCACGCCCGTTTCCAGTTCCGTTGACTCCATTCCCGTGCGTGTTCTCTTCTTCGCCGTTCTCGCCTTCTTGCGCTTTATCATAATTTTATTTTCTCATCGAGCGTTTCTTTCTACGGGTCCATCTTAACAAGTTCCTCGCTTTCATCTCTATCTGCTTCGTTTTTGGTACAAGCAACATGATTAACACGACAAAATAAGCGTCATTGCTTAGAGAAGAGGGGGGGGGGAATCATTTGGAGGTCATCGATGGGAATCGGAATTTGGATAGGAAGGAGGTAGTGCTGGAAACAAGGTATTAACGACCCTGAGAGAGATGGAAAGAAAGTTCCCACTCCTCGGAGCTCTTTCAACCCTGCGGCGATGTCTGCGGCGAGATTTCAGTGTCGCCATCGCCCGAGCCCGGCTCGCCTTTCGTCTTATTCTCTTTCTTCCACTTCATCCGTCTGTTTTGAAACCAGATCTTTATCTGCCGTTCCGTCAGACATAGCGCGTGCGCGATCTCGATACGCCGCCGCCTAGTGAGATATCGGTTGAAATGAAACTCCTTTTCTAGTTCTAACGTTTGGTATCGTGTGTACGTTTGCCGACCTCGTTTCCTTTCTGAAACAAAACAAATTAAAAGCCCGAATCAATATACACAAGTTGCCATACATCATTTTTACAAGCTAATTAATAATCAGCCTTATAAAATATTAGAATTTACATTCTTTATGATCAAACGTCTTTGGGATAGAAAAAACAACGTACGAATATTTCTTCATTCTCTGTCGTTAAGATGCAAACGATCCTATACAGTTACATCTAACATATTTACGAAATGCCACAAAAAATTGTGTGTTATGTCAACTCAACCGATCAGAGAAAAAGTTTTTGCATAAACCTAACCTAACGCGAAACGAAAAATACATTCTTGACTAAAAAAGATCTTGAGACTGTAAGTGCAGTTCCGCATATGATAAATACCTTAGCGATATCCGCGATATGATCTGCGGTCGCAGCGCGCGGTATACATGAATCCCGAACAAGGATATTAATTATAGTTGCTAAGAGAGCGAGAAAGAGAAGAAGAGGGGAGAGGGAGAGAACGAAGATACCAAAGAGACAGAGTGAGTTGACTCTGTGTGAGAAGTCTTACAACTTTACGAGGTATAAACCTCAAAGGGTTAGGGTTAGCCCACCGTACGAGTGTGAGAGAGGCAAAACAGGGAATGTTTCAGAATGGCATGAGGGAAAAAGAGGAGAAGAAGAAGAAGAAAACTCCTTGGCGAGCATTCGAGGCAAACGCCGCCCGTCGCGCTGTCGGCCGATGAAGATGGATGGCGGTTCTGCTCTGGAGAGAGATGGAGAGATCGCGTAGGTTCCTGAACCGTTCGGCTAGACGAAGACGAAAAGATGGGGAGGAAGAGAAAAAGTGCGCGTTAGAGAAAGAGAGGGAAAAGATAGAGAAAGTTGGGAGCATGCCCTCTTCTTCATTCCCTTCCTTCTAAGCTACGCTCTCAAATTAACAACATACCAATCTCTAGCGCTCTCTTATAAGCTTGGACGATTTAGGCAACTTCCTAGACTCTGTTGTTTCAAGAAGATAGTCATTTCGAAGAGATTTCGCCGAAATTATAACGAATATTGCAAAAGAATGATCGATCTGTCTCGTAAATAAATGCAGACCGTACCAAAGTGTACGTATTTTCGCTTTGAAGAATCGTGTATCGCGCGCGAGCAAAGAGTCGTAATTGATTGTCAAGCATATCTATGTGTCAACTGTTCTACGAAAGCTGCGTCATATTAATATTCATTCGTCACCGCCGTTAATGAAGATCATGTTCCTAAAAGCTAGCGAACATCAAAGCGTCCGAGAACGCTACATGAAACATAAACATGACACTGCAGTTTGGAAAATTCGAATCTCTCTATTTACGTAGATAGCATTTATATTTAAAACATATCTAATGATATGCTGTGACATTATAAAAAAATTAATGAATTATTACACAGTAATAATATATTCTTGTAGAGTCGAAACTCTCTGTTTATTTCGAAGTTACCTCGTGATGTCACGATTTCGAAGAATTTTAATGCGTCAGTTAATTTAAATCCTAAATTAATACACTAAAAAACTTACAGTCACATAATTGCATATTATTTTAGATTGTTGACAATGCGGGCGCGCATTTCCATTTAAAAGAAGCTTTTGTAACACACATGCCCATGACCATTCCGAGATAATCCCGAGCCGATGCGGCGTAATAATCAGGTTTGTTTCGAAAGGTCACTTCGCTCATAAATCCTCTCGTTCCGCTAGATGTTGCAGAGCAAAGAAATAAATTATTAAACGTTGCATCGAAGAGTCTGTATTATTTATGAGGCAAAAAACTTATAGAGTTTCCAAGCCAATCGATTCCGATCGTTGTTGAATAGTCATATCTTCGATTAGGCGTATCCGGCTGTGGGAATTAGGCAGCGGACGCGATATTGCGTGGCGAGCACGAGGTTCCTCGATGCCGAGACATGTGGGAGTTAATTAAAGAGACAGTAGTGTTCCTTGACGCGTGCACACGAATATGGTTTGCCGGACACATTCATGAGAGTGCTTGTACAATCGTGGCGTATCTGTACAAATAATGTACAACTAGAGTACGTAGCGAGATAAAAAAAAAAACTTGATTTAAACAGAGTAGATAAAAATCTAACAGGTAGGTATATATATTTTAAATGAATAATCACAAATTATTGTTGAATTATACACTATATACACTAAAATACAATTTTTTTTTTCCATACAAAAATAAGTTTAAGCTTAATTTAAGTTTACTTTTGAAACAAAGTAGTTTTGTACAATATCTCGCGATTAATTTATTTTAATTTTGATTTGACTCTGATATTTTATAAGTTGCGTGTGTCATATATACGCACGCGCATACCGCATGGGAAGAAACCCGATAATAAGAAAGTCATACCGATGGCCTAAGTTTGCGCCGGACCCGATGTAGCAGCGCTTGCCACGGCTTTCGCGGACGGAGGTGACTTTAAACGCGGGGCAATAAATTAACGGCGTTGGGTTACGCAAGGATCAAATGTCCCCTGGAGTATGCTCGAGAGATTTATGGGTCTGCCTTCACTGGCGCAGCATGAAGGAACGAAACAGAACAGAACGTACACAACCGTGCGGCTTATTATAGGCTAGTTGCTCCGCATCTCCACTTCCCCTCCTGCCCAACTGGTCTTTCAGGCCCGCCGCAGGATACACGCAGGACTTTTCAGATTAACAGCTAGCCGGATGTTGTAACCCACTAATAAGGTGCGGCCACCACTCGCTGCCCAATTAAGCTAAGCTTTACGTGGGCACTATAAGACCAAGGCCTTGAAAACGCTCTTCGATTAGATATCTTAGATGTGCCATTAATTTTATCATTCGCGCTCGCGGTTGGAACCTTGGAATTATGTTTGCCAGATTTGAGACGAACATCCAATATTAATTGCACGGAATCCTTCAAGTTTCATCGAAATGTATTTTCTCACAATCAGATCGCGCAAGTTCACAGAAGTATGACAAATGTCGACATTTCATCTCGATTTAATTTATTAAAATGTAAACGCACATTGATGTTAAATTTTACCAATTATTTATTATGCTCGATAACTTACTTGGCATACGCTGACCATAGTGCCGATATAAAATTAGCAATTTAAATCTTTGTATTTCGACCAAGACTGATTAAATTCCGTAGAAAATATCGGGATGAAAAAGAAGAACAACAGACTCGCTCACATTCATATGTAGTAGGAATTTAGAAATCCCTCAAGAAACCCTTTTTTTTTTTTTTTTTTTTTTTTTTATCTTCAAGCAGACAAGCAGACAGCCGGACAAGAAGACGGAGTCTGAGAGAATCTCGTGAGGTAGAAGGTCGAGATAATGAGCAGCGAGAACGAACTCGTCGCGACATATGCGTCGGACTTTACCGGGGTTCACTCGAGAATCGCATTAAAATGTATTTTTTCACGCACCTGTTTCCCGAGATACGAGCAGTATGACTGTATCGCATAAAATACGAAATTAAATCGTAGATTTATCTAAAAAGCACTTAGAGATTTCGAATTAAGTGTACTAAGTACGTTAAACGTTAAAGTAAATAAATAAATCAAATTACTGTGCGATAAAACAAAGATAAGTTTACGTTCCGAGCGTTTAAATTT
Source organism: Pseudomyrmex concolor (assembly GCA_014839585.1). Taxonomy (NCBI): domain Eukaryota; kingdom Metazoa; phylum Arthropoda; class Insecta; order Hymenoptera; family Formicidae; genus Pseudomyrmex; species Pseudomyrmex concolor. The sequence continues at coordinate 1,278 of QVOB01027830.1, read as the reverse complement.
TAGTCAAATATTGCAAATGAGAAATTAACGTCCTCCATATCGTTTCACGATACCTCCATGGCGGAGCTCCAAAAGCAAACGGTCCCAGGATTTCTCGTAGATTCATTCATCATCATCATCCATCCCTTCTACCTCCTTCTACCGCCCTCCTCCCTCTGTCAGTTTCTTTCTTTCTCTTACGTGCGCTTGCGTACACACAGAAGATACACATGCCCCTTGTCTTTTATTTTTTTTTTCTTTTAGCTCCTCCCTTCCTGCTTCTTTTGAACTCCATCGCTTTTTGAATATCTCACGAAGACCGCCATCATTATGGCCAACCAATCTCTCTAACTGCTAGTTAAATTATAATAAAACGCATTTCAGGAGCAGAGTGTGTCGATTTTTTCTACGTATTAAAAACAGAACACAGAAGACGTTTCGCGATATTAAAGAAATATATTCACGTAATCGGATTGTTATTTTGCTAATAATTTAGGTTTTTCGTTTAAAACTATATTTAACTTATATATGTAAGAAACGTAGTGTGCGCGAGCGTGTACACACGCAACAGAGGTTTTACAAGTATATAAGTGTATCACGACGTTTATTTATTAAGAATACGTGGGGAAAGGATTGGAAACATCATAAATCTTTTCACACACAGAAGATCGCAATTATCTCATGCATTAAAAGCATCGCCGGTATATCGATGGTCTCTTTTTCTCGGGTCAACACTTGAGATCGGAATGCTCAACGATGTTGCAATGCAACGAGGTATCACGATCTCCGTTATCGAAAAAATAAAAAAAAGATGTATATCAAAATCATGTTGTCTTATCACTTTTAAAAGAAAAGTGGTTTTTCGTAAACCAACTAATTTCAGTTTAAATATAATGCAAATATATTCGGCTACATAAAATTACAAAATAAAGATTAATACTAACTTTGTTTAAATTTAAACGGGAAATGTTTACTGTGTATCAATTAAGATACTTGTAAAAATTCTTATAATTATTACTTATAAAAAATGTTGATTTTGTAAAAATGAACAACGAAAATTTTATTTCATGTTTTAATATGCTTTTTTTAAAGTTCAGTAAAATATATGTATCTCATAACGACTGTACGATATTTTATCCTCTATTTTTGTAAATATTATTAACCCGGGAGTAGTCGCGCCATTTTTTTGTGCGTAAACGGTCGCATGGGATGTTTTTTACATCCCAATTAAAAATCATTGTTATTCATCACATATTAAAAATTAATGATTGTTTTATAATTTATTAAGAACTAAGGACA
>QVOB01027822.1:0-14107 GCA_014839585.1 Pseudomyrmex concolor | reverse complement strand
TTTTTTTTTTTTTTTTTTTTAATAAATCCAATGTCACATGCATTTTAATAAGAATAAAAATATATATAAAAGCAAAATATATTTGTACCTCGGTCATGTGATAAAGTAGATTCCTCTATGTTTGTTTCATATTCTGGTAATGGCCTTTGTCGCTCGTTAATATTTCTTGTCTCCGTATTATTTGTTGATTGAATTTTAGAGGTTGAATTGTCATTTTTCGATCCTTCGGCATCTTCTATTACTTGACTACTGTTCATAAGAAAAACGCATTTCAAGATATTTCTTAAATCCGATGCAAAATTTGTTTGTAATTGATCCGCCACGCCTGCTATACAAACGAAGAGACGGTGGACTAAATCTTCTGACGATCTACAAAGATATTTTATTTTATTCCAAGAATATTCCTTTAAGAACAAGAACAAAAAAGAAATAATACAGCAAACAATTTGATAAGTATAAGACAGACATAAAGAAAACAACAATGTATTTTTTACCGAAATTTGGCTCTGATCTGATTTCTATTTGCGATTTCGGCAGCTTGCATTGCTAACGCGATCTCTTCGTCGTCCTGACAATCGCTGTGAAATTCACTAGTTTCTGAACTCGAATCGCAGCAGCTAGAGCAACTGGAACTTGGAGTCACATCAGATTTATAAGCTACCGATTGATCAGAGTTCATACATGGCATGCCGGATATCGTCGACGCATTGATTAATTTCATCGCTCGAGTGGATCTTCGCGAATTATTGTCTTTCGTGTTTTTAAATTCATAATTATTTTTTGTCGTGATTACAGAAGCTTCTATTGCGAGACCGCTTATGTCTGTTCTTGGACCCAACCCATCGTTTATCAGACCAGTAGAACTTTCGTTACTTATCTTTCTCCTAGTTTGGTCAGAACGCTTGTATTTGTCTCGTTCGTACCTTTCCCGCTTTCCAATATCTTTTCTCTTGATTTTGGCGATCTGCTCGGATCTAGATCTTCTGTGATTTAACAATTTTCTGCTTTGTGGAGACAAATTTTTTTTTGCATAAGATGTGCCAAGGTTAGAATAGTGTTGTCCAGAACCTGATGCGCTACGTGTCTTAAAATGATGCAGTCTTGGACTCATGTGAGGGCTGTAACTACCGAAAGTCGGCATCTGTCTAGTATTTTGGCCGAAATGTAAACTGCCGCCTATGCTGGTCAGACGAGAATTTAAATACCGATCCGTAGAATTCGACCTTGAGTTCTCTATGCTAATGGTTGATTCCATGGTATGTAGACTCTGCTTTTTGTCACCTTTACTTTGATGATTTTTATGGGTATTTCGATCTAATTTGTGCTCATGATGTTTTCGTTGTTTTTCGTCTTTTGTTTTTTTCGCTGTTGATTTATCTTGCATGTACTGCTCCCTTTTATTTCCTATTTTATCGAGACTCTGTCTCGAAGTAGATGGACAATTCTCACACTTTAAATCGCCCCAAAATTCTTTTCTTGAACTTGAAGCATCGATATTCAAATTGAGATTTTCCCAGTTTTCGGAATAGTTAATCTGAAAGGTTGACTGAATAGAATCACAAATTGTTAATTGGCCATTTCCATATGTCACACCAATGAATTCCTCGTTGGTGCCATCGAAGTTTGACGATATTTGTGTAATATTTTTGCTGGTGGATTCCCCGCTATTTGAGTGTAAATCAGGCATTTCGATGGAGTGCTCTAAAGTAGGCATAATTGCTTTGTTTACGATCCTTGTGCTACAAACACACGTGTTCTCCGTGATGGCGGAATTTTGTTTCTTTGGTGAGTTCATATTAGAACAAGAATAACTGGTGTTCTCGTGTCTGCTTTCTTCGTCCGAAGCACAGCGTTCCTCCTGCTGAATTTCGTTGGCGAAGGTCTTTTTTTCTTCCGGACTTTTGTCATACAAGCTAGTGTTTTCAGACGATATTACTGTGCATATGCCAGAGTCTGATTGCTCCGAATTTTCGTTTTGGCACTGACTGGATTCTAGCAGAAGATTCGAAAGACTCTTATTCGCTTCCGAGATAAGTTTCTCTGAATCCAAATCAGACAAAGAATTTTCAGAAATACGTCCAGTTTCGCCATGTACAATTTCATGAGTCACTTGATTAAGCAGATATCGAAATCGAATCTTTGTATGAGGACATGCTTTAAGCATTTGCGTCATCTCAGGAGTAATAAAGTTTTCTTCATTTTGCTCATCTTCTATGCTGTTCAAAATGCCGCTGCTTCCTGCTATATCCGATTTTATGTCAGTCTGCATTATTGAGTCAAAATTCTCATTGGTGTTGTCATTAGAAATAAAATCACAATCGTTAGAAAAATGTCTACTGTTACGCGAGGCGTTAGATGATTCTTGTTCATAATGCACTTGTTCACTGATACTTTCTCCATCACTTAGCTGCTGCGTTGTGTCGTAATTTTCGCACATTGCGATATCATACCTGTCCGAAGATATAGTTAAATCTTTGGACTCAGTCTCCATGTCATTTGTTTTCTTACCATATTCTTCTTTAGTTTTATTGTACTTCTTACTCGATAGCTGATCACTTTTGCTACTTTCGTCCAAAGACTGAACTGCATCGCTCGCTACCTCTTCCATATTGCTACCCGTGTTTCGTATCACAGTGTAGAAGTCAACAATGAATTCCTTGCAGTTCGGATAACCAGTATAAAAATTATGAACATACTCTTCCATATCAGGTATGTCCTGACACGATGATTTCGTTGATTGCGTAATTGAGCCTGACAATTCTTCGTTTGAACATAATAACTTTTCTAATATATACAACTCGTGATTATTTAAAGTCCATAATAATTCTCTTATCTTGAGGAGAAGAGTCTGTAAGAGAAGAAATTATATAACTTTTAAAAATCATTACAATGCATTAAACTCAAAGTTCACTTTTAAAATGCCAAATAGAACAGTTCAGGATTAATTTTTTATCAGTTTCAAACCAAACTTATGTTTAAATATATGCTAGTAATAATAACTTTATCTTTGCTTCTCACCCTAAATGGTTTAAACATCTCGCTAATAGTATCAGGCGAATTGAGACACAACGGTCCTCCTGGCGGTGCCAAAAGTCCCGAAACAATAGCCAGCCGAGGAATAGTAAACATTAAAGCCGGTTCATAATTATCTACATCTATTTGATTCAGCAGCCCACGTTTAAGAGCTCTTTGTAAAGTTTCAGAAAACAGCACGCACACGAGTTCCTGCTGCTCATATTCCTTCGTGGACTTCACCGGAACCATAGCGCCCACATAGCAAAGTTCAAAATCAGCAAAGAGTCGATCGAAAATTTTCAGAGATTCGATGAGCTTCTCCAAGGATGGTTCAAGCGGATTTTGTGTCTGTAAAAGCTGCTATTACTACATCTGATTATTTACCTAGTACAAGTAAAGATCACACACAAAAAGTACAGATCGTACACAAACATATTAGACTTATAACAATGGCAAAGCTTATATTTTGTACAAACATATGAAGTTCTCGGTGGAACTCGAAGAATTACAACATAATATTTGTTTTGTGTAGAGTTCTGATCATTAAACACTTTTATGTTAACTTTTTACTTTTAAACTGACAAATCAAGAGTAAATCTCTGAGCTGCTGATTTTGAATTTCTACAGTAATGCATTAAAAATTATGTGTATATTGTCAATATAAAATAAAGACATTTATATGTGTACATATATATATATATATATATATGAGTATATATATAGATATATATACATTATATATTATTACTATTATACATACATACAATACCTTCAAATTCATGTGACCTTTGAGCGCGTGCTCTCTCAATAAGTTCCTGACAATTTCTAGCGACTTAGTAAGAGCCTTTGCTAACGGTCTCATAGCCGAGCTTTCGTCTTCTCGATTTAAGATCGACGAACCGGCAGCCAAGCATTCCGCGCCAAACCAAAGTTGACCAGCCAAATTTTCTTGCATCACATCATCGGGAAACTTCACTCTGAAGTCCCGATTGGCACGACTTTCAGGAATCAGATCATCCATGATTTGATTACAAATCGTCAGTACTTTATCTTGACAATGTCGCAGTTGATTCACCAATGTTGTGCATCTTTCTGGCTCTTGTCGGCCGTCAAAGGAATCTAGTTCACAAGCAACTGCGTTTAAGGATTCGTCAGCATAAAAAAATTGAGCCAACAGACTTGTGTCGTCTCTCTGTAATAATAAAATTAAAATCTTAATTAGAAAAACTGAGCATTTTAACAATGACCTTAATTGTTTGCAAAAGTCGTAATTTGCAACATTTTTTGTTTAGCAGAACCCACGCACATGGTTCAACTACAAACGACTTGAAATAAGATAGAAATCATTTACCATAAATATCTTGTTATTTGTACATTACATTTTTGTAATAACATTCTATAACTATATCTCGAAAACAATTCAACTACAAATGAAATTTTCATTGTACAAACAACTACAAATAAAACTACAAACGACTATGAATCAAGATATGATATTGAGCAATTTACTTGTAACTTAAATTTGAATGTAAATACTTTTTATTCAACTCAACAACAAAAAACTAATTATCACGAACATCTACATAAAAAAAAAAAAAAAAAAAAAAAGAATACTAGCAATATCGTATAATTGACTTCGACAATTTTTCATCTAATCTAGACTTTATATTAATTCTAATAGAACTAAAACTTTAAATTAAATCTTTAATTAAAATAAAATAAGGTTTGTTTAGAGACCTTTTAAGAATGCGAGGCCCAAGCATACACCTGCTCGTATGAAAATCCGTCACTGACTGATTACACTCACAAACGCGAATTTCACGAAGTATATATGTACATACTACAAGACTTGTGATAAGTGCGTACACTTAATACTGTGCACGTAAGTGGTCGCATTTATGCATGTGTATGTACATTTATTATACGTGCGTACGCGTGTGTATGAATTTTCACGAAACAGGTGGCAACAGCGCTTAGGTAGAACACGGAGAAGACAAGATAAAGAGAAAGAAACATATATGTTTGATCAGAACAAATTTTGGTCAAGAAAAAGAGAAAACAAAATTTTTCTTTTTGTCGACGAAACAACCTGGCACAAGTTTAATACAATCAGAAATTAAAAGTAAAATAGAATATAAAGATTATAAAGTAAAATACAGAAGGAAACAGGTGATAAATATAAGAAAGAATAGATACATAAATAAATAAATGAGAGAGAGAGAGAAGAAAAAGGAAGCATAAGTAGACAAAAGGCACACAGCAAAAAACGTGTGACGTATTTACCTTAGGTCTGTAAAACCATTTTCTGATGGACTCCATCATATCGTGATGCGCTGACGTCATTGAAACAGTCTGACGGAACCGTCACTAAACTTGACACGATCGGAACTCTCGTGCCGTCGACATGTTGCAATTTTCTGATGTAGTGTTTTTTATGTAATGTTTAACGTTCTTGTTAACCTCCACGTATATCTTTCAAGCACAAAAGCTTGACGCACCGTTCTAGGAATTTGATCGACGAACTGCCATTGAGACGACAATGATGACAATGACGATGATGATGATGATGACGGAAACGATGCTACACAATTTACACACACATTGACGCTGGCGACGACGACCTCTTTCTACGCTGCTTATTTGCAAAGACACAAATCGAACCACGCGTTTGCAAAATTGAAATCACAAGCAAGAAGCAGAGTATATTCACAGTACAGAAGCGTAATCATTGATAGTATACGATATGAGATTTCTATACCAATGCTTTGTGGTGCGGTGCACATAGAAAAAGATATTTCGAGATAGAGTTTCCTCTCTTGCACTTTCTTATTAGCGGCTAACAATTGTGATTGGTTGGATTTAAAGTAAGAACCAATCACATTGAAAAATTTTTGTATACGAAACTCTACTGTTAATGTCACATATACTATACACTTTCGTATACGCAAATTGTTCAAGAATCGAGGCCCTGGATGCATTGATCTATTTGAAAATGAACTTAAGACGATCCTAAAAATAAGATCCTAAGGAATTGACCAATCACATTTGTCAATTGGCTGATTTCATCACTGCGATTAGTCAATTCAACGAGATCTGATAGTTTGTGTCTTGCACTTAATGTAAAACAGGGTTAATATCAGCTGTTTGCGATATCCGTGGCGTCGCGTGTAATAATGCTCTTCTTCAGCGGTAAATCTTATTTTGATGATATTTCTTTTCAGTCGGTTTACGGTTAAATACACGTGTACACTCGCAAATCGATCGATATTACTCGAAATCTATACGTAGAATGTTATCACGCTTATTTGTCAGCGCGCTAAGTGCACGCTCAGAACTTGGTTGTATTAGAAGAAATGGGCAAATAACAGACTTTGCCGAATATCTCGTCGGCTTTCCTGCAATATCTCGAATTTCTCGCATTTATTTGCAACCCGCAACGATGGCTTCTACAGGTGAGCGCAAGTGTCGCGATAATTATATTGCGTTGCCGCGACGAGCACAACAGTTGGCAATGTAGTATCTTAGGTTGCGTTCTGATAGCCTGGCCGCTCTCAGATTTCTCTCTGATATATGTTACGTGAGCTACAGGCTATAGGTTTTTAATACTGAAAGTAAATAAACGGAACGCAATCTACACATACATATACAAGTATATGTGTGTATACACAAGTCCGAAAGGATCTATAGGAAAAAGTAAGAAATGGCGCGTGGATTTTGTTTTGGCGGGAAAGTTACACGGCAGTGTTGAGGTTGATCTAAGGTAAAATCAGTCAATTGATCACCATAATTAGTCAATTTCGCGAGACTTACAAACCGCGTCTGCGTCTTATGTAGATAGATGGACTTTTAGCTCATTGTCCGTTTCCAGATTCGTTGATTGATTCACGTGCACGTCGTGCTTGTTACACGTTTGTTGCTTTCTTTCTGTGACAATTGAATACCTATTAACGATTTTCGAAATTATACTTTTGTTTGGCTGTGATCGAACAAGTAACTTCCGTTGTATTCTTTGTCGCGTTTTTGTTAAATCAGATTGATTTACATAAAAAGTTTCCTTACATTACAAGTAACTATCAAATATCGTGTGATAAGTTTTCTTGTAATTACATATTTTGAAAATACTTTCTGGAACAATAAATATCCTCTTGATTTTTTTTTTTTTCGTTTTTCTGGTTTTTGTATTTTCATTTCTTAAATAATTTTATTGAAAGATAATAACTTCAAATCATCCTCAGTCATGAGAGAAAATAAATAAGGACTTTCTCATTTAAGTCAAGTAAATCCTTTGTATTATCTATTGTTTGATTAGGCAAAGCAACTTTGGAAGCATTTATAAATATGTCTGGCACAACGTTATATAAACGTCCTTTCACTGTGTGCGTTGAAGGCAACATAGGAAGTGGAAAAACAACATTTTTAAGTCACTTTAAGAAGTTTGACAATGTCAGTGTATTGGAAGAACCGGTAGAACTTTGGCGTGATGTTGCCGGTGAAAATTTACTGGTAAGAGAAAACAATCTTCATATTCATGTGTTTGATAATAACAAAGGTGAATACTAGATAAATGTTACATTTTAGGAATTAATGTACAGTGACCCATCCCGTTTTGCTTATTTGTTCCAATCTTATGTACAATTAACTATGCTCCAATTGCACACTTGCAAAACACCTTTGCCTTATAAAATTATGGAAAGGTCTGTCTACAGTGCAATGTGTTTCATTGAAAATATGAAGCGTAATAACATACTGAATACAGCTGAAGTTAGCATTTTAGATGGGTGGTACAATTGGTGCTTGAAAAATGCCAAAATTGAAACTAATTTAATAGGTATATATAACTTCATGTATTTTAGAAACATTTTTGTACTACTAAATATGTGCTTCTTCAATTAACAAAAACTGAGTAAATTAGAATATTAAAAATGTAAATAACAAGATCACAGAACTATATTATTACTAGGAGATATTTGTAATTGTTTCTTTCATCATTAAATAGTATATCTAAGAACAACACCTGAAATTGTATACAAAAGAATGAAACAACGAGGACGCAAAGAAGAAAATGCCGTTTCACTGGAATATTTGAAGCAGATTCATCAGGTTCACGATGATTGGCTCTACCATCGAATTCTAAAACCAATACCGGCTCCGATAATAATCATAAATGGCGATCGGGAATTTCATGAGATGGTAGAGGAGTTTGAAAAATGTAAGGATAAAATTTTCAGTAAAGTGATAAATGACAGCGATGTGAATAACACGATGATCACAGTACCGACAAATTGCTTATTACCCGAAATTAAGGCGGGAATCTCCGATTGAAATATAAAAATACTAAGAAACATTAACGAATTTAAAATATGATTAAACCTAATGTGATACATTAATTTTGTTGATCGCATTTATTTTTGTTGTGTACATTTCAAATTTGGTTTCGACAATATGTTCGAGACACAATATTGTGACAAGACGTACTTCGCATCTGTCATTAATGTTTGAAACATTTTCAAAATTTTAAAATGTATTTGATATTTGTAATCATTGAATTATTATTGATTGACATTACTTTGTTAAAAAGTTTAAATTATTGCGATGTACATATATGGGTTTATATTAGTTTACTTCAATTGCATTTATATTATTTCAATGTGAGGTCAGTATCGAGCAAAACAGATGGAGTTATAAATATTAACAATTCAATTAATAATTAAGCAGTTTTTAATACGAGTTTTTAAGTCGTATTAAAATCTGTTTTGCTCGATACTGACCTCACATTGAAATACATTTGTTTGTTTTTGCAATACGAGCGTGTTATTATCATTTAGTTTTATATTATTTCGTTGAAACATTACATGTCAATCAAATTTTTTCAGGTTTTTGCATAATAAGCAAGTACAAAATATACATGTATAAATACACTATTAAAGTATTATTTATATTTTAATTAGAAAAATATGTTTTATTAAAGCATTGATACTACACTTTTTTGATTGATTTATAAAAAAATTTAATATATATAAAATATTTATATGTAAAAAAAACTTTAAAAGATAATCGAGAAAAATATGTACGTAGTATATAAGAAAAAAAAACAACAAAATGTAATATACTAGAAATAACTTAAGTAATGTCAGTTTTGATATAATGCTAAAAATTTTCAAATATGCGTTGTATACACTTCTTTTGCTATTGGAAATACAAAACATGAAAATTAAGTAAACATTGAATTTTTAAGAATTTCAGTTTTATTTCTTTGATTTTTATGAGTATGAGTTATAAGTAAAAAACTCGTAATATATATATATATATATATGTATGCGTTAAACATGTTGCATAAAATAATGTTGATATTACTGACTCCGAATATTGACCAGATTATGTTTCCCAGCTCTTGCATAAACACAAAACAATTTTTTAATCATAATTTCGTATACAATACGCATCCTACGCAAATTAGTCCGGTCATTAATGTCTTTTCCGTCGATTCGACACAACACGCGAATGTGAATGACCTTCGTAGCTGAGATCGCATATCTACAAAACTTGCGCTACGGTGTGTTGTATGTGTGTGTGTGTATGTGTATATATATATATATATATATATATATATATATTTATGTATGTATATGTACGTATATAAAAGTAAAATACGTAATGACACTTTTTGAGAGTAAACAGAAAAGAAGTCACAATAGTTTGCATATGTACTCTTGAGAAGAGTTCGTACGTGTTCGCATGTTGACTAACAATAAGACGGGCGAGTCGCGGCTAATCGCTCGACGCAATCGTACTCTTGACAACACCACAATATGCTGACTAATATGCCAAGTTTAGCTTCTCTCGTATTAGCCTGCTTCCAATCAAGTAATAGTTGATAGATCACCTGAAAGTATTATATTACATGAATCTTTTATTATTATTATTATTAAAATATTTTATAATTATTTTTTATTAAATATTTTATAATTTTAGACAATTCTTCATAAATAAATTTTTAATGTCATATATTAAACTTATATTTAGTACTTTTTTATTTTATATAACAGCAATAAATCAAATTTCAAATAGTAGAAGATCAAAGTTTACAGTTGCGAAACTTTTTGCTATTTAGGACTAGATTTTCTCAGAATTTATTTACATACCTCGTCGATGCCTTTATGCTTGTAATTCTCCTCAAACTGCTCGATCTGACCGTCCGAGTACGACAATCTCCGCGCGACGTCCCGCCATCCATGACCGACGTGCGTCTTTATAATAAGCATATCGTCGAACACGAGTTCGTCGTCGCATGTGCTCAACTCCTCCACACTTTCCGGCATTGGCCGAAACTTGGGCTTCGACCAAGAAGCCGCTTCGGACTGCGTCGTCGGATACTGATTTACATTACATATATAGCTCGTTCGTGATCCGATGTTTACTCTGTTGGAATTGACTATGTTGTAGCTCACGACGCTCGTGCCTTGCGCTGAAAATATATTTCAGAGAATCAAAAAGAAATTTAGTTAAAAAAAAGTATTAAAGAAGAAAGTAAAAAAATTATAATGCTTTTTTATAATTCTGTTTGCGTTTAATTACAAATATTTGCGATTTATATTGTCTCGAAATATACTTCAACTATATTCGCCTAGATAACTAGCTTTTATCTCTCTCTCTCTCTCTCTCTCTCATACACACCTGTTATCGGTTATAACACATACTCCATTCGCGATAAATAATCGCGAGATTTAAAAAGGCATAAAATTTTTGAGTGGTGTGTTTTTTATATTACATTTTCTATATCATTATTTACCTATACTACATGATGACGATGAGAAAAATAAAAAAGTTCGCGATATATATTCGAATGAAATGACTTCAAAGGTGAGTCTTCGAAAAAAATATATATCCGTTCGCAAAATCGTTTATATTAATAAACGCGTTTCAAATTAAGCGCCGAAATCTAAGTTACGCGCCAATTGTATTATTTCTTGTAATTCTTGAGATAAAACCACAAAATCGTCGAAACTAAAACTTCAATTTCCACTTACAATATTTACCATGTTTCGTTTTCGTTTTCGCCTTTGGTCGTTTGTACTCCGACTCGCTCGTTGATCTCGAGAAACGGAGATTTTCCGATTTTGTTTTGTCGAAATCGGTGGGTGTCGTAGGTCTCGCGTCGTTCGGCACCGATTTTTGCCGATGCATCGACGTCGTGACGTGTTCTTTTTCCGAGAATGTTGACTCCGATTGCGTTTTCCTCAACTTCTCGTGCGTCGTTGACGGCAAATTGTGCGTGTAGTCTTCGACGCCAATCCGTGGCGGATCTGCTTTCGCGTCCGTTGTTAACATGTCGTAAAATCGGCGCGACAGTTGCGAAAAAATCGGCATTTTCTTTAATATCGGTTGTGCCTAAGAAAGAAAATTTGTCTTTTGTTGCAATCTTTTCATACATGTTTGTTTTGCTCGAAAACGAAGTGTGAGTTCTGCGACATATACGCAATATCTACAGATCTCTTTCAGACTTTATGATAATTTTGCACGTGTGCCACACACAAGACAAAATTGTGACTAACGTCAAACCAGACTCACGTCAAACACATTTCTCTCATTGTCTTACTAACTAGATATAGCGATATAACCAAGGATGGTATTTTTCTCAGAAAACGTGCATTTATGATTTATTATACTCTCATATTACACTCAGCATAAGAAAAAGAGTCCCACAATTCTCGTACTGATTTCTGTTGCCGCCTCGACACATCGACGTCTTCTGGCTCTTTTTCCGACAGCATAGACGATTTCGACTGCGTTTCGCTTAACTCTTTATTCGACACTGCTGGATTGCTCGTGTAGTCCTCAATTTTGTTCAGATTCGGTTTTGCATCTGTTGTTAATGTCTCTTGAAACCGGCGGGAAAGCTGAGAGAGGATTGACATTTTCTTAAAATTTCGTCCTGCCTAGGGAATAATATCTCAACGTTAATATATATATACATATATATTTCCGCGCGCTTGCATACTCATATGTACGTTTTCTTAAATTCTACCGTAATTTCATATCTCGCTTGTTTTATAATATTATTTAACCGTAATTATTCTATACTCTTTATTTAGTCATCTGACGCGATTTCTCTTGCGACCGAAAAAATTCACAGATCAGGCCGATGTTCACGCTTCAGATCATGATGATTTGATTATATGATCCGCATGACAATTTCTTATTACATGGTTTTGTCTTCGAAATCCTAAGTAGTCTCAGCTATTTTCGCGATTTTGTATCAATGTTTAGCGTGCAAATCGTTACTTTCCTCCATTTTTACACAAATTTTAACTGATTTTCCAAAAAGAACATAAGAGAGAACAAATATTGTTTTTTCAATATATAAAAGTTTTTCTGTAGAAACATTGCTTTGATATTTATCAGATAAATACTATTCTAATCTTTGAAAGCTTGCAAAGTAATACCTCGAACAAAGTATTACCTCTAACGAGTGAAATAAAATCCAACTCCGTTACAACGTCATATCGTGTAAACTAACCGTTTCCAGGAATCGAATTATTTGCACCGATAACGCGTAGATGTCTGTATATTGAAGACGATAATATATTTTTAACTTGTGTGTGTGTGTGTGTGTGTGTGTGTATTGTCTTGTTTTGTTCAAGGCTCCGGATATTTTGATAAACTGCTCCGGCTTTGATAAATAGATCCTGTAATAAATTTTTTTTGCACTATTTTAATTTCTTTAATTTATTTTAAGTTTTAGTTAATAGTATAGTGATTTCTTAAACATTGTTTTTTTTATACATATAATAGAAATGCGGACATTCTTGATTGCAAATTTAAATTACACGCTAGAGGTTTATAGGTATTTATCATTCACTTCTGTGTTACAACGCAATATTTATCTGTATCGATAAATCCGTGACCCTTATGTACAGTTTATCTCTAAATGCATAAAAATTTGACAAGTTCTACGTGATGATGAAACAGGAAAGTACATCGTACGATATATCATATATTATACAGTATAAAGTATCTATACATTAGCATACACTGTCCTGCTAAGCGATAAAAAGGAAAACTTATCTTATTGTTAGTCGAGAAAAAGCCATCGCGACATGGAAGATTTACGAAATCTCGTAGAAGAATGTAATACCTCACAGTTTGTAAATACAATTAACAAGTGTAATGACCTACATACGAGTCACTTATTGTACAGTCAATCAACCAAAGGACTGCTGCTCTTACAACTCGTTGCACTTCTTTTTCTAGAGAATTTTTTTTTTATTGTTTTTTTTTTCTTTTCTTCTTTTTCTTTTTTTTTTTATATTTTTTTTATATTTTATTTTATTTGCAATAAGTGAGAAAACCGAAGAAATTCATTTATCTGTGTACTTGGCGTGTAAATGTCATGTCTTTCATCATGCATAACATTTTTTAATTCGGCATCGTTATATCAGCAGCGAAATAATATGGACGAACGAAACACATGTTCGGATTCACGATACGCAATATTTGCAAGCTGATAACACAAGCAATTAAACTTAATTATGCGAAATAGTACACAAGTTTTTTCTCTGTGACAAAAAATACACACTTCTCGATAAGATTATTTCTAACAAATTAACAAATAACATTATTTCTCTCTTGTCAGTTTTTGTCTACGATTGTAAATTTGTATTAGCGTCGTTTTATGAACAACGTCTAGTATCTTCTTATCTTAGCAAAATTCCGTAAAATTTAATTAAATCTTCCTAACTATTACACAACAGGTTTTTACATTCAAGGTGCAATATTTTTTATAACTTTTTTTTTTGTTTTTTACATATATATATATATATATTAAATATATATATTAAACAGTAAAATACGGAATGCAGGTGTCAATGCGGTTAGCTACTATTTTTACACGTAACGAACAATTAATTTTCGTAAACATCCAATTACGACTAATGGAGCTATATATGTGTATATATATATATATATATACACATACATATATATATATATATATATCTGATTGCGAGATATACGAGGGCGGTCCGATAAGTACTTAGCCTCACTGCCCGATGGTGTCAGTATCGCAAGAGAGATTACTATCGTGTAGTACATT
>QVOB01027818.1:0-12169 GCA_014839585.1 Pseudomyrmex concolor | reverse complement strand
ATTATTTCATTGGAATAATTTCATTGGAAATTTCTTTGGATTTAACAAAATTTGTTAAATCTAAAGAAACCGTTTCTCTCTGTGTACGTGCATAACAGAGTATTTAAATAAAAAAACAAAAGTGCGAACAGTTCAAGTTTATACAATAGGCAGTGCTAAAAAAAAAAATAAAAAATAAAAATATATTCTTCATTAAAAAATAAAAATTTTCTTTTTCAAAAAGTCGTCAAACGTAAACTGAGAAACACTTGTGCTAAACTAAAAATAAAAGCAAACGAATAAACCGCTAAAAGGCTACTTCCACGCGTGACTATTCATGCGTATGTGACTTCATTCAATAGACTTGAACCCGGTACAGAAATCGTTTTACATTTACAATGAGAGGGATTTTCCTTCCAACATAGTTTTCTACGCGCGCACGTTCTTAACACGCTCTTCTCGCGGAGAGAGACGCGAATATAGATATTTTTTCTATTTCGCGCGCTGTTAGCTATTTTAGTACTCGCGCGTGCGTCTATGATTTATACGCGCGGATATACGTGTAATTATGCGCATTAATCAGCGCGTATAAATGAAAACGTTCTAGTTACGCGCGCCGGGTTTATCTGAGTTTGTAAGATCGGTCTTTGCTTGATGTGAATCCGGGCATAGGTATCGATTGTTCTCCTCGAGCATAGAAGATGTTGCGAGCACAAAGCGTAAACTATAATCTCTCTTGCTCTCATCACCATCGCGAAGAATATTCTCTAATTATTTATACGATAGTAACGGACTTTTTTTACGGCGATCCATTTATCGAAAACGTCCTCTGGCGTATTCGCCGAGGTCTCTCGCTGTGATGAGGCGCAAAAAGCGCCTTACACTTCTCGCGGAGAAGCGCGCGAGGAGGAGCGATATAATATACGTGTATAATCTTGCTAATGCACTTTTGACCCGCGGCAAAAAAAATGCGACTTTTTATACCGACTTTTTCATTCGGTAAATTAAGATTATTTATGCGTTTGTGCACTTTGTTTCGAGACAAATGATAAAAAAAATGTCAGTAAATATATCTTTTTGAACCGCTCCGTACAAAAAATTGTATCTGTTGCAAAAAAATTATTGCAATCCGTCGCGATAAGATCTCCGTTGCAACGAAGTCTTTGTTTTTCTTTTTTGTATCTCGAAGAGAGAAATTTGAGAAAAAGTGTGTTCGAGAAAAAGTTTAATTAGCGATGCATTGCATCAAATGATACATAATGCATACCTTTGTTTCCGAGAAAAAATTTAAATATCAAGTTTCTATCAATCACCGATATAGACATTTGCATGAGTAAGCGCATTTCGAATGTGACTTATTTACACGCTTTGTTTTTGCATCGCGGAAGAAAAAGAGATATCGACACGCTTAAACATCACGCTTCCTCATTGAAGAATGATGGACTGGCGTTTGTTTTTCTTTTTATATCCAACAGTTCGCTATGTCCGGTTGGACACGTCTGTGCGATGATTGACTCGCGGCCACGTAACCGTAACGTATAATTAATTAGCGAAACGCAATCTCGATGTAAATGCGTTCATGTGCCGGCTAATGATCGAGCGACAATGTCGAGCGAACTGGGCGTGATCGCGACAGCTTCGGGAACGTTTGTTTGATCAAGGTGTACACGGTTCGTATATTATGCGCCGCGCGGCATTGAATCGTTAAACAGACCAATTAAATAGACGTATATGACCCGCGTTCACGAACGGGATCGCGAAAGACGAGCGCGAGCTGAGAGATCCCGGCAACTTGCAATTAACGACAGTTTCTTTTATGTGTTTTGAAGTTTTATATTTCGCAACGCGAAGCGCTCTCGAGTTCTTTTGCGAGTTTCTTACCGCTCAAAATCGGTTTTACGTACGATTTTTGCCTTATCTTACGTGTCAATTTTTGATATTTTTCTTTTCTGAATGTGTGAAAATTTTTCCCCGACGCCGAATTTTTTTTACAATTTGTTTCAAAAAAATTTATACGATACGTAGCCACAGGGGGTAGATATTTCTTCCTTATGTATGATAATTTAATATTTTTTGTTGTGACATCTCGGCAATACGGGAAAAGTCTCTCCCTCGCGGAAAATACCGCACGGTCGTATTGAGAGAGCCATTGCTTTGCATCGTTGATCCACGATGATGCATCACGATGGCGCATCCCTTTCGACGGGTGTCGCGCGTAATTGACTCGGAGGAGAAGGTCAATCGAATGCCGTTCGGCTCTCTCATAACTTATACCCCCTATATCGTCGTCGCCGGGCGCATTACTCCGCCCCGGCTGGATCGCGCGGGGAAAGAGGATTGCAATATCTTTGCGTTTTCTTCGACGGGGGAGAGATGTCGATCCAACGGCTTTCTCGCCGGCCCGAGCAAGTGAAGACGTTTATCATTGTCGACGCCCATTCGTCGCGCCCGGGGAATCGTCTTTCTCTCTCGGTTATTACGGATTACGAGCGGTAAGTGCGCCGCTCGATATAAAGAGCGAAAGTGACGACCTCGACGGCGAAAAAGACGCGCGCCTGGAGGAGCTTCATAAAGTAAATTACTATGTGTCCGCACGTCTTGCGAGGATTAAGGAGGGAACCGAGATATACACTCCGCGTGTCTCTTGCCGGACTTCGCGTCCCCTCTTTCGTTATCTCCGACGTTGCTAGTCGACGTCATTGGCTAAAAAAATCGGCGATGACTTTCCCTCCCTACTCGGCGTGGTTACTCGTCGATAAAAAAAGAAAACATCCCGGAGGGATGAAAAGAGGGACCGCCAAACGAGAGCGAAGAGAAGTCGTGCAGATTACAACCTTAAGCGTACGTGTAATAAGCTCGGCGCGCGCCGGGACTTCATTGGATTTTCTTTCTCTCCTAGCTCGCGGGAGAGATCTCGCGCGAAAGCGCGCGCTTTATCGCTTCTTCTCGCCGTGGATATTTGTCATCCGTATCCGCGACATATTCTCCGGTTATTTCTCTCTCGTCCGAATAAATTCAGACAATTTGTGAGAACCTCCCCAGTTTCGTTGTTATCTTTCTTAACTATGTAGTGTAGCGCAAGAGTCGGGAACTGAAGCTAATAATTTTAAGGAAGAACACGGTTGGGAGGAAGGAAGAGGCAAGCGCGAGGTATTTAAGTAATTACAGTTCTCTCACACTCCTCTCTCTCTCTCTTTTTCTTACGCGCGATAAATTAGTCTAACAATAGACGAATACAATTTATCATGTTTTTTTATTAGCCGTACTCAAGCTCTCTCTTCCAATAAACATATAAAAAATGCGGAGTGACAAATGCGGCATAAAAAATTTCGTTTAACCGGGGGCTCGTTCCGTCCGCTATAAATAGAGCGGCCGGCTACAAACACTCGCGTCGATGAGCACGCCGCGCCGAGACTCGAATTGAAGATATCCCCGCGAAACGGAAGTCAGTCAAGTGTCATATTTCTCTGTCGTTTGAATGACAGCAGTCCAAATAGTATATCGGACCTTTCACGTATATTAATAGCGCCATTTGTGAGTTAGCAGAAATCGCTACCGTCGTCGGATATAAATACCGAAATAAAGCGGTAAATCCTCATGATTTCTCGTTTCGCTCTTTCGTTTTCTTTGTTTTAACAGTTAGGACGCGCTTCGCAGAGCTTCACGGGCTGATTTTATGTTTATCCATAAGTATCGTGCATATTGCACGGAGAGAAAGGGAGGGAGGTGTACTTCTCATTTAATCATAAAGGAAACTATTATGCGAACTCTCTTAGCATAAATTTGCGCACATTTTCGGATTATTCCGATCCCGCGAGATTCCGCCGTGTGTTTTCGGTGTATCTCTGCGGGGCGAGATCGAGAGGGGGTTCCTGAGCTTTTTATAAGACATAATTATTCGCAAATACGAGAAGAGCTCGCGCGCGCGCGCGCGAACCAAAGGAAGAAGGCGACAGCGGCCGGTGAAACTAAAGACAATGACAAATATTGACGGATAAAAGAAGAGATCAGAACGTAATCAGACCGGAGAGAAGAACTCGCGCGATGATGTGTACGCAGTTTAATATTAAAACCCCCGGACTTTCTCCCCTTCCTCTCTTTCCTCGCGGAAAGGCACGTTCTTCCCCTTTTGTCTATATTCCTCTTCTATTGAACTTGCGTGTTCAATACTCGCGAGTGATTCGCCCCCGTGAAACTTTTAATTACGGAGACTGGAATTAATATCGCGCGCCGGCGCGACGACGACGTCGGAGGGGAGAGGAGGGAGGGGGTGGCGCATAAAATGATCACTAGACGGATTATAATAAAGCAGCGCATATTGCCGTGTCGTCGTCGCGCGCGTGCGATTATCGATTGTCGGAAACAGCTCTATAGCTGTCTCCTGAATGTGCGCACTCCACTAAAGATACCGTAAACCCGGATTATTGCATTCATAGCCCGAAGGGTTCAATCGTACTATCGATTCGCCGTTTGTTAACATTTTACGCAGTCGCGTCTCTCTCTCTGCAGATCTGCTCCGGGGACAAAGACAGGTAATTGAGATAACCAGAACTACCTCTAATCGTTATTAGTGCGATTGATTCCAAATGTAATTTCGTACAACGAAGATACCTCTCTTATAAATTCCAGCTGAATCAACAGTTAAACAAGAAAGAGAGAGATGTTTTCTCTTCTCAACTCTAAACTTGATCTTTATTATTTTATATTATAGTAATTTATTAATTTGTTAATTAATTTATTTTTTTCAAGTTGAATACAGTTTCAAAAACGTAATGCCGCTGCCTTGGCATAAAACTGCCTAAGCTAAAAAAAACCGTCACCAAATATGCTCCAAAAACTTCATAAGTTGTACACGAGCTCTAAGAAAATTTTTCATGAAGAACATCTCAAAATATATCGGCCGTAAATTTTTTAAGGTTGCACTAAAATCTATAGAATATTTTTTTATCGCGACTAATTTACTTAACTCACGGAGTGTATTAAAAAATTTAGTGTCGACCGCAAATTCTTCATTAAAAGTTTAGTCGGCGATCTTTTGTTTGATCTTTTTCCTCTCTTGCTGAAAATCCGAAAAACAGTTTCCATATTTCTTTGCATCTGATCTATCGTATTTGTGATATCAAGCGTCAGCGATTACATTAGGTTTGCTAAAATGCTTGTTCCACAGAGACTTGATTTTTGCAAGAAGTTAACAAAATATCATCTTGACGGTTAACTTATTTCACACCGTTTTCGTAAATAAAGCTCAGTTCCGCGGTGCAAAAAACTTTCGAAAATTAACACGACGATAATTTGTTTGTCGTCGAACAGATCAGCGGAGATAACGAAGTTAAAAATGTTTTCCGCGCGAAGAAGTAAACACGATATTATTTCTGTCGGAATGTAGGACTGGGTCGCGCGGCGTTATCGTGAAATTTCACGAGCAAGAGAGATAGAGAGAGAGAGAGAGAGATAGAGACGCGTGGTTAATTAAGTAACTCTCTCTCCCGGCTGAACTTTACGTATTTTAATAATTTCTACCGAGATTCAATAAAGACTCCGTGCGCAATAATAAGAGCGCGCTCGCTTCCAGCTGATGACGGATCCTCGTGCTCACACGCGAGGCAACTAAATTGGCGAGAGTTACTGCGAATTTCACGCCCCGGTGTAAAGCAGCTCGGAAGGAAAATTAAAGAGGACGCGATTCGCTGTGTGTGCCCGGGCGAAGAGCACACGCAGAAGAAGCGAACGAAGAAAATGTAGCGCGTTGTAATTTCGCGCTTCGTAAGCTTTCTCTCTCTCTGAACGGACCACGACGTGCTCTCGCACAACTCCGGGCGTCGGACACCGGCAAAAACCGGTTTAGTAACTGAGGTTTAATTGTCTGTCTTCGAAGGGCTAATAACTCTCTCTCTCTCTCTCTCTTTCTCTTTCGCCTGTCTTAATCAGATAACAAAGAAATTAATTGTGAATCGCGCGCAGTACTGTAACTCGCTGATTCTTTCGCGTTGATTGCGAACTGCATGGAAAAATTCAGCGGATGCAATCAACAATAATTAAAGCGGTAAGATTAATTGCTAATAAGATTGTGTTAATTATTATTTACAAAAGAATCTTGGTTGAATAGAAAAAAAAGCTATAACTACGGCTGATGCTAATTACAGAATGCGATTGAAAAATTATTAAAAGATATTTTCATTATATATGTATAAGATATATAAGTCTCTCTCTCTCCCTCTTTGTACCAGAATATTATAAACTGACAAAGGAGAAAAGAGAGAGAATTTTTTTTCTGAGCACTCGACACGATTAATCAAGATATTTCGTTTCTTCGAGCTTTCTTGCGCTCGAGTCCTTTTCCAAGTGTTTATGCAACGCCGGGGCAAGACAACAAACGACAACAACGTGCAACAACGTACCGTACGTCGTAAAATGACAATATTTCTCGCGCAAGTCAAGAGCCAGAGAGACGTAACTGTTAAACTCTCTGCCCGAGCTAGACAAAAATATGTGCGCTCTCTCTTGTTAAGGCGTGCAATAGGCAGCCCGGGACGCTTAGTCGCATGGGGCAACAAAACATACGGGAACTTCTAGGGAACTTCCGACCGTGGCTTGAAATCTTGTTAAATAATTTAGCTCTTTTGTGTACCCTCCTCTAAAGGTTCTTCCTCACAAGCGTGCTGCACGCCCGGCTTCTCTAAATGCAAAATACAGATGACTAAGCTCTCTTTATTATGACTTGATATCCCATTCGCTAAAAGCGCGCTCTCGCAATCGAGATCTCGCTTCTCTTTCTCTCTGCGGACTCTCTTTTCTCGTTACATCAAAATAGTTTATATAATCGTAAAACAAAAATCTATATAATTTTTATACACATGAAAGATATTATTTTTGTGCACACGCGTTCTATTTACGCGAAATAGTTTGAACGTCCACTCTTCGCCGTGTTTCCAAAATTATCCACTCGAAACTGATATCCGAATTCGATTGTCTACCTCTCGTCAATGGCGTTAACCGAAAGAAATTCGTATCTCTGGCCGTTTAGCGAGTTTAATTTGTAAGGAATTTTCTAGAATATTTTACATCAACGACTTTACACGTGACTCGCGGTACTGTTTGCATGATCGAACTGCCGGTAAACATTGTTCGTTGACTTTCGGGCTTGCCGAATTTTACCGATTCACGGAAAGCAAGTGCCGGCAAATAGCAAGCACGGCAATCGCTAGCGAACCTCCAAGAAAGTAGTCTCTTTGTCAATTGTAACCGCATCGCACGCTAAAAAAACTTTGTAGAACAACCGTGAATAAAGTTCCTTAATTGTTGGGTTAAATTCTGTGAGGTTTTATAATCCTGGACTACAGTGCTTCTCAACATAAGCTCGAATCAAATTGTTAATTTTTTTATTATTTATCTATTCAATTTCCTCGTAAGAGACGAGAACCACATCAGAAACGTAATAAAATTACGATTTTACGAACAAACAAAACGTGAAATTTTGCAAAAAAACTATAGACATATAAAAGATCTTGTTTTTCTTGAGGATTTTAATGAAGCGCGACAAAATGATGATGGAAAGTGGTCGGGTTAAGTGAAGTTCGCGCGAGTTTGGTCGCGCTGAGATGACGCGGCGGCCATCGCGAGTGGCAAGTGGAATAAAAAGATGACTGGCCCGGCGGAGTAGAGGAGACGACATAGGGTCCGGCGCAAATAAGGGGACGAGCCGCCGCCGTCGTCTCTCAATGAGAGTCCGCCGTGCCGGCCTCCGCTGCATTTAAGTATAAAGTTACTAATGGACGTAGCGGCGCAGCGCGACGCAGCACAAACACGGCCGCCGTAGTAGGTCGACGACAAACACGGTTAGCGACGATATAACTCGTCCGCTCGGAAAATGGAGATGACCGAACGACCGGACGGGTCGTTCGGTCATCTCCATTGTCGACCGGCTCGTAATTTTGGATTTACCGAATACGCAATACATCGACTAATTATGCTGATATCTGCGTGTCCGCGACGGTCAGCCGCGGAATTTTATTGTCCAAAATAGCGGAATTCAATTTCCCGCAGAACAGAGTTAGCCGAACGGTCCGGCTAAAAAGTATTCGAAATACCACAATCGAAATGAAAAAGAAAGAACATGTCGAGTCATAAAATTAGCAATAAAATTTTAAAAACAGATAATAAAAGCCGATGCGCTGGAATAAATCCATCTAATATATCTTTTACGAAATAAATATATCTAAGTATATATTTATATTTTAGAAGTGTAAATTCTTACAAACGGAAATACAAAAGATTGTAGCTTCAGAATGTTTTTAAAAAAGCTCTTTTATGTTTTTAAAAAAGCTCTTTTATGTAATCAAAATATTAATTTTGGGTACTTGCTGAATAAAGAGATTGCGGTCGCAAATATATACACATAAGTGCTATTATTGCCGCGCGCGCGTGAAAGAAGATTGTATGTACACACGTGTTATCTATTAACACGTTACAATGCTGTACTTATTCTGTCGTCGCAGAGCGAATTCAGAATTTCATTATTTATATCTTAAGATACATAATGCATCTTGTTTACATATTTACTTATTTATTTCTTGCCGTATTTTTAACTGATATTTATTGCGTTTATCGTGTCAAACGTGTCACTCGGATCGCGCGCTTGTGCTCTGATGCAGCGCGCATTTAATTCGCGATAGAATAATTTATATCACACATGAGGTGACATGATATCTCGAGTTCTGCGGCACAGATTCGGCTTTTATCGCACGACTGATCTTTATCAATCTCACTGGCTGATTATTTATTTTCTTTTTTATAAACGCGATAAAAAAAAAAAAAAAAAAATAAAAAAAAAAAAAAAAAAAAAAATCGAAACACATGTAGTAACAAAATGTTACGCATATACATATTTTATTCTTTACTTTACCAACGTAACTTTGTCGCGAGTTTCTGGTGGTGGTGAGCGAGAAACTTTCGCTCGGTAATCTTGCTGCAGCACTTTGTGAACAATACTGCATTATTGCTGGCCCCCCGTATATGCAACGTCCGCAAAGTTGCGGAAGGAAAGTTCCCACGAGGTAATAGTGGTTAGTCGCCTATTAACAATTCCGTATACACATTTTTGGGTTACGAGGAGCAAGATAGAGGTCCGCGCGCGCAGCTATTACACGAGTCCGCTCGTTGTGGCGTAAATGCACTAAGAAGCCGGTAGGGCGGACAGAATAAGCCCAAGCAGCCAAGCCTAAGCTTCATTAAGAACTTACTCGGCCGTCCAATGGCCGTGTTTGTTCACCGAAGTTCCCGCCGACGTAAGTCTAAGAGTCTAATATACGTTTATACACACAAGACACGAGACTTTACATCGTTGTACCGGCCGTTTACATTATTTGGGAGGGAGAAAGAGAGAGAAGGATAGTGAAGTAACGTTCTCTTGCATTACAGTGTGCGGCGACGGCAAAGGGCGTTTCCTTAAAATTTAATTACGCAAGCTCTCGCGGCCGACTTTGAATGAATCTCTCGCGGACTTCGAGTAGGTGCCGCGCTCTCATTACGGGTCTTAAGTACGCCTAAGAGCTTCCATTATGTAAGATTTTTTAAGTACTCGGTGAGAGAAGAGAAAGGGAGAAAGATGGAAAAATTAAGTTGCTGCGGCGCCGCAGCTAAGTACGCTTAAGCGTCTGCAGAGAAGATGGAATAAGAGCCTTGCCGTACATCTCAGTTTTCCCGAAGTCCTTAACAAGCGTCGCAGCTGCGAAAAAGGCCGCGTGACAAATTCTCGATAAATTACGTCTCCGATGTTTCTCGCGTCTTTCGAAAATTCGCATGCACGATGCGAGAAGAACGGAGCAAAATTAATGAGGGGCCGCGCGCGAAATCGCTTTTTCGAGTCTCTTCGTGACAATCGCGAGAGACGATACGGTTCGATAAATCTGTTGTTTTTGTTATACAAGACGGCGCGCGCCGAATGCAATTAATTATCTTTTATCGTTATGATTCTATTAGTCTAGAAGTTTGTCGCGCGTATTTCCGAATAATCGGCTTAGCTCTGTGGCGTTGACTCTAACAACAAAATTTTTTTTAGACAACTTTTAAAGTATTTAGTTCAAAGTATTTAGTTACACTTTCTAATTATTTAAAAATAATATTGAAATATTTTTTACCCAATTTTGTTACGTTATTGATTTGTTTTGCATTTTTATAAAAAATTAAATTGAAAAATGTTCTACTATTGCAACCACGAATATTACAGCAAATACTTTTTCTCGTTTCCGAGTTTTATATTTCAAATTTTAATTGTGAACATTATATTAAAATTAGAGATTCTCGCCTGTGCATAACACGCGTTTTTATTGATGCGACTTTTTATTAAAAATTGCGCGTGTACACGCGATGGCGATTTTCGTACGAGAAAATTTTCATGCGCGCAAATCCACTTACCGGCAATTGAGTCAATATTTTCCACCTGACGGTGACGAAGTGTTAATCGTCTTGTACGATGCGCGGTGAAATCGATAGCGGCGGAAATGCAATCGCGGGCTACGCTCCCGCTAAAATAAATCTTAACTTTACAGCAAATTGTTTCGAAAAATTTTCAACGCGAGATTGTGCAATTTTCAGGATTTGTTATTATCAGTCATCTAAAACGCGGTAATCCTTTTTTCAACGCCAACAAAATTTTTCAATCCGCCGACAAACGATACAGGTGGAGACTTCGCGAGCTTATAAACGTGACGATGTCACAGACATTCTAAGCCGGCACAAATCGCTATAAAACAAAATTGCATATATTTTACGGACCGATATGGATTTAATTTAAATCACGGCTATTTTTTACTTTATCCGATTTGTGCAGATATTCAAATGCCAAAAGTCTTTTATAAAATTTTACAATAAAAGAGATAATGTTTTTTCCATAGAAACTTGTGCGCGTGTGTTGTCACAATATAATATATTCTCGTTTCTTACGCATGTTATACAATATTTGCCAAACTCTCTTATCACATATCTCGATGCGCTCAAGAAATTAAAAATGAGGCAAATACGAGATGAACACTCGGCATAAATCGGGCGCGATTAACGCCGCGCGATGCTCCGTTAGCCAACGCGGATTGCAGTGAATAAATCACCGGTCGAATCCTATACACTATAGTATTATGAACGACAAGGGTGTGCGTTACACGCTCGTTCGCCACCGCAACAAGCGACACGAGCGAAACGCGCTTGTAAATTCGACCGCAATATATTCGCGGCCAGTGGGTAGAGAGCAATCACGCGGCGTTGCCCCCGTTTGAACGCGTAATTCGAACGATTTAAGGTGAATTCATTGTCGATTCATCTGTCACGGTGCATTAGAGCGCGTTCCTTGCGCGCTCGGGACGGAATCCAACCGCCATTTGATTCTCGACGTCGGCGTTTTATTTCTCTTTCTCCTCGCTTCCTCGTCTGCTTCGCTTTATCTGCATACGGTATTTTGCAATACGTACATTTGTGCGAAGTACAAGCAGCGGAAAAGACTGGTATTTGTCGGAGCGTGACGACGCCCGGGTAAACTCGGCATTTCCGCGCGCATCGACTTTTAAGCATCGTACATCTTGCCTAGGCTGTTTATACGCTTTGCTCGTTTGCGATACGCACAGTCGCCAATATGTTTCACATGTTTTTCTTCGCCTCGCAACGAGACACGGGAGTGTGAGGGGACGCCCGACGCGATATACTTTTCCAAAAGCACACATACACCACCGTTATGCGCCAAAGTTTCGTCGGGCCACGCGCGCGTCTGTGTATATGCGCGCTCTAGATGCCGCATTATATATTTATATCCGTAAGCCGAGCGTTTGCTTGGATATTTACGACGAGATTGTCCGGTTAAGCGGCTTTGCAGTTCCAATATTCTCGAAAGAGGCTGCCTCGCCCGAGACTTCGGGCGTGTTTGCTCGCCGCCCCCGACTTGACGGAAAATAGTTTCGTACAACGACAACGTCGCGGTACATTACCGCCCCGCGAAATAAATCGGCGTAATCGATATATCGCAAGCGGAAGGTTTCAGTCGTCAATTTAACGATACAGTTGCCTGCAACGACAACGCCAAGTCGAGCGTGAAACAAAAGCGGAATTCTCTTGTTCAAATATGACGACCATTAGTCGTTACTTGAGGTTGTTTGTAATCGAAATGCATTTTATCGACGTGTCGCGGCGAACAAGAACAGCAACCTTT
>QVOB01027804.1:0-18214 GCA_014839585.1 Pseudomyrmex concolor | reverse complement strand
CCGCGTACTCTTTTTCTGTGCGTTAAAAATCGGCCAACAATAAGCGGCTATTATTTTCAATAGGAAATTTTCGACGAACGCGCTATACGAAACGTATGTGTTAAACTGACGAAATAAATCCACGTGGTCTCATCGGCTCTCGGAAGGTGCCACGTGTGAAAATCGGAAATACGTTTGCATGTCGAACGCGAGAGAGGATAAATCGAGTTCAGTTATGCGAAACTAATAACGCCGCATGCCAGTGTTCCCTTTCCGCTCGGCGTTTCTCTCCAAACCGCCGTTCTGTTCCTTGCACAACTACGTGCTTCCGCAGCGAAGTCGATATATCGTCCGTCGAGTCGAGTTTATAATTACTAACTCGGTTTTCGTAATTCACCGATGATTCATGCGAGGCTTGAATTAAAGCCGCGTGACCATCGATGACTCACACAAATGTCTCTCCGCACCCTCTTCGGTGTGATAAATCAGAACGATACGTTCCCCCTCCGAAATTTTGGACGCACGCTTGTTGCAATGCCACTCTCGATCGAGGGTTGAGAGGATCTACTTCCGATCTTCCGTTCTTATCTATCTCGCTTCTCGTTCATTTGTCAAAATCAACAATTTATTTCACATTTTGTTTCGAGAACGCAATATGCTTTTGTAGACTATTTATGTCTCTCGCAACGGAAGAAAAATGGCGCGGATTCGCGTCTCCTCGCGTACAAATTTAAACGCGCGAACGGGAAGCTCCCATCAGACCGGCGCGACGTCGTTCATGGAATTTTCATAAGTCTTCGTGCGCGGAAAAGTGGTGTTAATTAAAAGCGCAAAGTTCATCGTGGAAACGCGCCGTGCACTCTTCCCCCGAGACTTTGCTTATTCGGTGAGAAAGAGAGAGAGAGAGAATTTACTGCATAACAATAAATTCGGCGACGGAAAGTTCGCTGACGAGCGTTCGGGTCGTTAGGGCGCGAGTGGTAATAACTCGAGTTTCGGAATAATTGTTTGTGTTCTCTTGCGAGAGAATTCTCCGCGCGAGAAGAGAACGAACTTCCGGTTCTTGAAACGCGCGAAGTGTGTGTGTGTGTGTGTGTATGCACACATACCCGTCGTCAAATGAAAGAAATTTTCGGGATACACGAAAAGTGATGTTGTCGCACGGACCGGGAAATAATTAACTCTCTTGCGCGAGCGACGGAAACACCTCTCGGAACTGTTGTTTCGCGCGAGAATACATAAACCGGAGAAATTTGCTGAAAATTCTCGCGACCGAGTTTGTAATGGATTTCATAAGAATATATTAAAGCGCGCGCGTTGTATATTATTAAAACATAAACCCGAAGAACTCGCGAGAATAGAGAAATTGAAAGAAAATGATACATCGAGAGAAAAATATACATCTTCAATTTTTTTAAGTACATTGTTTTGCAAAGTGTTGGGGCGCATAGTGTAGCTGGACGTGTAACGATCTAACAGTTCATTTTAATAATAGCAGACATGTGAGAAAAGTCAACGACTCGCTCGAGCGTATTGTTCACCATCTCTCTCTCTCGCTCTCTCTCTCTCTCTCTCTCTCTCTCTCTCTCTCTGTGTGTATGTGTGTTTTTGTAGTCTGCGTGTACACCATTGACCTAACTCGTCGTCCTGCCGCATTCCCGTGTGCACGATGCTTCAACCCTTTGAACGTATGAAGTATAACTGAAGTACAACACTTCCGCGGTGTCGCCGGAGTATGAGTGGCGACGCGGTTGAGTGGCGCGTTGTTTCTCGCGCGAGAGTACGACCTCGTTAGAGGAACCGACGAAAAAGCGCGAGATTTTTCGTCCACGTATATTTTTCACACAAGTGGCTCGAAATCGTCGCTAAGATACGTACGCGGTGACGTCTTTAGATATTATCCCTCCAAAGCGGTTTTTTTTTCCTTATCGAAACTTTTTAACGCGCAAATCGATCGCACGTTTTGCACACAACACGTGTGTTTGGATATCTTGATTCCCCTACAAGGTTCGTACGAAAGCCTCATTTTGAAGCAAGGTCGCCATCCGAGAAGATTTTGTTGATTACGTGTCAAGAACGCTGCTTCAGCGCAGAAATTATTTTTTATTTTTAACATTCGCGTAATACAGGATGATTTAAATTTACGATTAAAAGAAGATCTTACAAATTAGAATGTAAGATCTTAAAAATTAGAACGTAGCATCAACAGCAAGATGGATATACTGGATTTTATTTCAATTAATATAATTTGATGCATCGAGAAACTTTCACACCTCCTTGACGCTTGAAAATATCCGCTTTTATTTCTCGATACCAATTAAACCTTGTGCACCACTCGTGACGCGATCCAACCCTTTTGCAAGAAGATAAATCTCTGTACTTATAAATCACAGATTAATTTTTCCGCACAATTATATAATATTAAATAGAGCGTATTTTAAAGAAGATTGTCTCTTCTAAGATTAACAATTTGAAAGAAAAAAACCACAATAAAACGCGTTGAAATTTCAAAGAATAAATATACCCGACAAAAAACTTTTACGTCAGACGTTTCTTGAAATATGCTCTTTACGTATATAAAATAGCAAAATTTTCGTATTTTATCTCGTCGTCAGCGTCTAACGCATCGCGAAATTTTCTTTCTTCGTGCTAGCAGAATGGACATCCTGCTCCGGGACATGAACGCGCCGTGGCGATGACAAGCCTGATCTTGGAGAACGCCGACTTGAATCGACTCTTTCCGAAATGCCGGCCTAGGGGCGGCCCACCCCCGGCCCCGGGGGCCTCCACGCAGAGCAGCCAGCAGCCGCATGACAGCCCCTGCCAGACGGAGGCCACCGCTATCACCACCATCGCCACCGCCGCAACAGCCGCTGTCACTATCGCCTCTACGAACACGTCGACGAGCGTCTCCGCGATATCGGACGACATGATCGACCTCGAGCGCGACACTCCCGACAGGCAAGTTAAACCGATTTAACCGGGCGAGACGATCGAGATAATCGAAAGGGAGGGAAGGGGGGAAAAGGAGCCCGAGGAGGATAGCCTCGGAAAAATCGCAGAAAAAAAAAACCGAATCCGATATTCCTTGATCGATTTGGACTCAATATTATGCGATAGAAGATTTAATTCAATGCATAGCCAATTAAAGCATAGCCACGAGATTGGCTCGTGTAATAAAAGCAAAGTCGCAAAAAACAGAAAGTTTTTTTTTTAAATAGAACAATGTACGTATGGATGTAATGTCACAATGTATATAAATTGCAATTTTAAAACAATTTATATACAATTGCAACTTTTGCCGCAGTGAATTTTTTGTTGTTGTGTTATTTTATTGCTGCGCTGTTCAACGTGCAGACTATATATTAACGATTTTTTTTTTTTTTTTTTTTTTTTACAATTATTCTTAACATCTCTCATGGAGAAATGTGAGATGGAGCTTAATTGCTTAATGGAGGAGCTAGACGGAGCACAGGTGTTACAAGATGAAAATAAAACGCCGTCCTGAGAAAAATTCAGGACAGAGTTTGAATTTACGAGCACGCAAAGTGTTGTTCTCGTTATTACATATTTCGCGAGTAATACAATATTCACGCGAGCCATTTAAAATATTTCAAATTTATGCCGGAGTAAAAGACAACTTTGCGCAACCGTCAAGCTCCTCTCTCAGTAGTTGCAATGCAACAGTGTATGGTATGTGTGTAGTACACGCTTTGCCGCAATCAATGGTACGCGAAAATATGTACTTTGTATTTCTTGCGTTTGTTTCTTTTTTGTTTTTTTTTATTTTATTTGTGTTA
This sequence comes from Pseudomyrmex concolor, assembly GCA_014839585.1. Lineage (NCBI taxonomy): Eukaryota > Metazoa > Arthropoda > Insecta > Hymenoptera > Formicidae > Pseudomyrmex > Pseudomyrmex concolor. The sequence goes on along the minus strand of QVOB01027804.1, from coordinate 14,435 downwards.
CACACTTTTTAACAATTGCCGATTGTTAAGAGTGTCAAGTTGCGTTCGTAGGTATAGAAAACGAGCGAATGGCAGAAAAAAATCAGGTTCGCTGTCCCGTAGGACGGCGAGCGTGGTGTCCGGTTTTACGGTCGAGGGCCAACTGCCGCCGCACGCCACGAAGCCGCTTTCGTCGAGCTCGTCTTCGGCGTCGGGACGTAGCGAGGACGCGCCGCAGTATGGCAGCCTGCCGGGCAGCGATCATCAGGGACAATCGCAGCAGGACGACAGCGGACCCGAGGAGAGCCCCGTGTACATTCTCACCTCGGCCAAGGGAGGGCCCAGCTACAAACTTCGAGATTCGAGGTAACGGATCGCGTTCCACGGACATGCGTTCACACGGGCTTGCGTTCTCTCGAAGAAAATATATTGACTCTTCGATGTGTGCTTTTCTCATCAGCGGAAAAAAAAAAACAAACTACTTTGTATTTGAAAAAAAAACAACTACTCGCTTGTATTGTGTCGGTTATATCAGTCGTGAAAAAATTGAATGTGTCAAGAGATTAAGAGAATAAATGATTAAAAGTCTGAAAAAAAAAGATCAAAAGGTCTTAAGAGATCCGAGAGAGTAAGCAATAAAACCGGAGACCTTCGAGATACGAGAGACACTTGTGCACACAAGCCGCGCGTTACCATTCCTGTGTATATCTCTCACAACGTCGAAACCCGAGGCGTACCGCGCGTTTGCGATGAAAACGCTCATCGGTTGAGACGGATGAAAGCCCATTTGATGTTTGGTCTTTATGTATCTGTCCGTCAGTGGACATGAGCGGTCTAGTTTCGATAGCCGATATCGTCAGGTTTCACAACTGTTGGCTCGACAAGTATCTCTCTTTCTCTCTCCCGCTCGTCGTCTGCATGTATATTCAACGGGGCGTTAATTTCAAGCTTAATACCGGCGATATACTCGCGAGCGGAAATGTCACTCAAATACCAAGCTTCTCTCCCTCGCCTGTCATTAACGCGTTGCGAGGAAAGGAGAGCCGTGTGCCTGATATACATAGGTGTAGCAAACAAGTCAATGGACTCTCTCGCGACAACGTAGAATAATCCGCTTGGCAAACACTTTTCTTCCTCACGAGTCGCGTTTCGCGACTTTACCTCGTTACTGATAAAAGTCGCGTGCTCTTCCGCGCGTCGCGCACGTGTTTTTCACCGGGCGCATGCATTCGAGCTCCGCTCCGGCTTTAGGCGATCCCCTTTGGTCACACACGAGAGCCGGTTGTGATCACGCGTAATCTTTCTGCTCGTTACAAGCGTGACAACATTATCCCGTGGCATATCTCTCTCGTGTATCTCTTCTCTCGAATTCCCTCTGCTGTCGCAAACAAGTGCGAATTTGAATATGTTCAGACTTTTATACGTACACGAGTTGTTTGAGTTTAGTCTAAATTTTTTTTTTTTTAGCACGATGCATTATTAAAACGCTCATCTCGTATTTGAAATAGCGGCAGCTTTTAACGATATCACGGAAAGAAGACAAGTAAACATCGTTTGTATGAATTGATAATTTCCAATTATACTTTTCTAAGAATTCTATTATTGTTACCGTTGCAATCGACACATTGGTAATTTGAGCGACTCATTTTATCGATACAATGACAATTGGCGGATGTGTGCGGATGCCGTTTATTTTCGGATACACAAACGTTCGATCGGAATTCGCAGAGTCGGTTTCTACGCGCGGGAACACAGGTGTATAATTATTTCAAATCGCTCGCGAACGTGTCGGGAGTTTATACATGTTTGATGTGGAAAAATAATAATAAGTCTTTATTTCTCGATTTTTATCCGAAATAACGCAGATGTCGATGCGATATCATGCACAAATCCAATTTTAAATGTATACGTAATTTCAAATTTATCGTCTTCGTATTTTACGCGACTGTGTACAATACAAGATATTTCCGTGCGTTTATTTTATAATATATGTGATGTACCTACGTAATATTTTAAATTTACACTGTGTGATATTTTTGTTCACGCATTCGCGCGTTGTAAAGAGTCACAACTTATCAATAATCCGACACTGTTTCCCGCGATGTTGGTTTTGCCAGTCGACGAGATAAGACCGGGAGAGTTTGTCTGTTTAAGAAATGACGATGAGAGCGCATCCAGATGGTCGGCGCGAGAGTTATGGGCTTGAAAGTCGCGCCCGTTTTCTCATGCTTACACGTATCTCTGTTCCGTGTGTGAGATTTTCACGTCGATAGTTCCGACGAACAGTTTTTAATAAAAAATTTCAAGATCGACGTGTCGTTGTTGCTTCGCGGGAGCTGACAAATAGCGCGTGTAACGATGAAATGTCGGCCGAGGAAAACGCGCACGGATTAAACACCGTCGCTGATGTAAAAATCAAGGGTAATACGCGCGTCAGCTTTGGGGTTAACTCACCTGTCACACGAGACATCGCGAAGTTTGCTTTCCTGACTGTACGTACGTAAAATTTCCACATTTTCTCGCGCGATTTGCCGACGCGATAATACAAAGTTAACTGTAACGCGGTTTGCAAACGTAGTCTTTAAATCTGACAAGATTTATAACCTGCTTGAGGATTCTTATTATTTTTGTCAACACACGTGTGTATGTTTGTATAGATTATTTTTCACATAAATATACAAAATTATTTAATCTTATTTTAAAACAAAATTACAAAAATAAAACGTCTGCATTGTTTTGAATGCTCTCTCTAGACCTAATGCTATTTTTAGAACACATGACACCTGTAAGAATGCCACTGATCTTACATATGTTCTCATTGTGAGAGTATTAGTAGTTGATTAAGAGTTTAATTGAGATGAGAGAGTTTTGATACGTGTGTGCATTCTTCCACTAGTTCTACAGTTACAAAAGTTATTACAAGTGTGTAATGTTGGTTTCTTTTTGTGTATTCTGTAGAATTATAGAAATTGCTGGTGGTCGAGAAGTATTCTCACAAAGTCGAGTAAAGGTGTCAGCTAGGAAATCACGATTTCTGGCTGCATCAAATTCTATAAATAACGAGGATATTCAAACTGACAATAAGCTGTCAGTTAAGAAGAATAATAAATCTCCTAGTACACAGACCATATGGGAATTGAGAAGCCGGTAATTATAGATAGATCTAGCATCAGGCAACTGATTTCTTTTTTTTTTCTCTTGAAGATATAACACTCTTTTATTGTATATTATGTTCTACAATCTGCTACGAATTTTCAGATGCGGCGAAACTAGAAAGCAACGCGCAAACCGGGAAGTAACAGAGACTGTGTTCGCTTCGGAGGTGCACTCGGTGCGTCGCAACCCCACAAAATCCATACTCGATTACGACTCTCCCAAGAGCAATCGTAGCAGTCGTATAATTAATTACGATTCGATTTTAAATAGCAATAATGTAGAATACACAGTACCGAAAAGTATTACCGATCTGGATTATGGATTACCAAAGAGTTGCATAGATTATCAGTCGAATCATAACACACCGGCGAGAAGTATGGCCATTGTTAGTGACGGTGAGGTTGTAGTTTTCGACGATATCGATGACAATTGGCAGGGTCTACGATTGGATCTGGCGTCGAACAACACGAACCAAGTGACGACCTCTCTGGATCTGGAAACGGACGATTCTCAGAGAGGTCGTATCGCGCCGGAACCACCGAGCTCCAGCGTCGGGAGCACACCTAGTCCTACAACGGCATATCACCGCAACACTTCAGAATTTTTCAAAGTAACGTCGCTTAGATATAAATGTACACATTATAGAAAAAAAGCATAAAGCACCTTCCCAAATTTTTTATGACTTTTGTAGGTTGTTACACCGGCGAGTGATTGCGAGGTAGATTCTCTTTCCCCGGAACGTAATCATAAAGTTGCGAGAGTCATTGGTGAATTACCGATTGCTCAGTATACCGGCAGCCCGAGACGTTATGGGGTGCGCGAAAATACGCAGCTTCCTAGCTTATTATCGTCGCCTTCGATGTACATGACACCAAGACCTGGTTTTCCTTTTTTTTTATACGTAGAATAGTAAATTTGCAATATTCTCTAATATTTCATATATTTATTTTGTACCTCAAGAAGGAAGAGACTTCTGCAGAAATCGTTGTAGACAAGACTGTGATAGAAAACACTAGCACTGAAGATCAGCCTGTAAATGCTTCAACTCCATCACCTCCATCAAAGGTCGAAGATGAAGAGGAAGACTCTTTAAAACTGTCAACCTTGCCTGCTGATAATATAAGCAGTCTTGTATCGCCAGGAGGTAGCACCTTCGACTATCTGTACGAATTTTCAGAGACGCGAAAGGTATTAGAAGAATTTTTCAAATGTCCGGCGCCGACGAAAGAAAAAGAGAACAGCATAGAAACTTTTCCTTTTCAAGTGAGTCTTTCAATAATCTAGAATTTTTACACTTTTTATAATAAAAGAAATTCATATGTATTATAAAATAACTTACGTTGTATAAGTAGCAAGCTATTTTCTGTAACAAGGATCTCGATTATGAACTACGAAGACAAGGGGGAAGCGCATATGTTGGCCAACGGTTAGCCAGTGGTCCGCCGGCAACGGAAGAGGTTATGGTACATGAATCTCCTAAAAAGCAACGAGTAGAATTTCCACAAAATGTAAGTTTGAAAGGGTATATAAATGAAGAAATTAATCTAAAAACTTGTTTTGTTTCCTTCATCCAAAATCACATTAATCTGCTTGCTGTCAATAAGTTTTCGAAAAAATTTGATGTTTGTTTACGTATTTTTCAAATAATGCAATAAGTAAATACCATACCATGATATCATTGATAACAATAGATATCACTGATAACAATTTCGAAATGTAACACTAATAGTTGGAATATGTTATAGCAGAATTAAGTTAAATATAAGTTCATTTTTATAGATACACTATGTGTTTTTAATAAAATTGCACCATGTAACTGCTTGAAAAGCCTTACCACATTTGAAACGCAGACGCGGTATTCAGTAAACATTCACGCTTAGTGTTTTTGGTTTTTTTTAGACAGGTGAACACGAAAACAACTTTTTAGACCTCTCTGTAGGTACTGGCAGCAGTGAGGATCTGGGAGAGACTGAGGTCGGTTTGCAAGTGGGACATTCGCGTAATTTTACGCTCAGTCCGGAGACGACCGATTGTGATAGCAATTGCGGCGACTTGGACAGTGAAGTGTCTCTCATGATGATGGATAATGAATTGATGCCGGCAAGCGGTCTTCTCGGATCGGTCGGCGATTTGGGAAACAATTCCGACTCACTGAGAATATACACGAGCATGCCGGTGCTGGAGGACGGTCTGTCTAGCGGACACGCGAGCGACACTGACAACAACAATCCTACTGTGATGCTCATGAAACGGCAAATAAACGAGATAGAAAAGGAACTTATACAGAGAACTCGTAACGATATGTTGGGCACCAATGAGAACGATTCTGGGAAGGACGTCAGTCTAAATGTAACAAAGGATATTTTACATACGCTGAAGACTACGTCTCCTGATCTGTTTATCGCGAAAAAGGAGAATTCGTACGACGCGAACGAGCTGCAGCTCGACGGATTGGATCCACTGGGTACACCGCCGCCGCCGGCGCCTCAAGGAAGACAAAGTGTGACCTTAGATGTAAACTGCGGAGAGGTAGAAGCGGCTATCAAGGACATCAGAATGGCGCTGCAAAGGACTAAAACTCTGCCTGTGAAGTCGCCATCCGAAGAGCCACCGGAACCGAGCGTCAGTCCGATATGGATACCAAGGTATCTTAAGTTTCGTTTCATGCGATTCAAGGGTATTCCAATTGTTGTTTCGGATATTATTTTGTCCTGGTTTTCCATTTGCTACTGTAATTACGTTTTTTTTTTTTTTTTTTTATCACGAGTTAACATACGTTTGGGATACCCTTTGAGGCAATGCGGTGTTTCGCGTGTGAACGCATCTAACTAAGATGTAGTATAATGAACGGCAGGCGGAGAGTTTGTATGGAAAGCAATAGTGAGGAATCGGAAGCACGTCGCGTAGGTGACGAGGCAGACGTGGAGATCGAAGAATGTCCGGACGAAGAAGAAGCGGATACCGACCTCGAAACAGATCGGTTACTTGGACAGCAGAGAACGGATGATCAGGGATTTTACGATGACAAAGTGAGTGTGCGTATTCGAGTAAATGTAAATTTTACTCGATTGTATTATTGCTCTTTTTAAATCATCGTTATACTAATGGATCCTATTCCTTTTATATTTAATGTCTCATTAAGCACGTTTACGAATCATTGTACTTGAAAAGAAAATTGTTACAGGAACAACAATATAATTTTCATATAAATTTATTAGGTAATATTGACGTGTGTCAGATCGTTTTGAGTCTAAGAAAAACAATGACACGTAATAACATACCTTCCTACACATTTCCTCTGTATGCTGCGCAAGATTCACTGGTATTGGTGTTCTATTAAAAAATATTGTCTTGGTGTTATGCAGGGGTGGAGGAAGCCTAAGTCTAGGACAATGTTACCATCAATGAATGCAAAAGTCGCTACTCCAAAGCAAACCCCTCCCAAAACCCTGAGTGTTGCCCCGATAGAAACGCTAGCACCATCCGAGCCCATACCTTCCACGTCTACTTCGATCTCTCCACCTCCCGTAGTATCTGTTATACAATCGCCGTCTTCTAACGAGTGCGAAGTAACCACTCCCGCGCAACCCACATCGAGTCCGCAGAAGACCCCAGTCAAAAACTCTCCTTCATCCCCTCAGAGCCTCAAGGAATCCAACAACAAGGTGAAAAAGGTGCCTTATCAAGTGCTACCACGGAATCTAATTTTACTTAGAGACTGTGTCTAGATGTTTAGTTGTGAGATAGCACATTGTTGGTGCATGACAACGTTCTCTTTCCGTTGCTATAAACGAAACGTACTTTCTAATCAGCTTAAGCACTATGTGTACATTATACACATAGCACGCCGTTTTTAATAATGTAGAAGAAAAGACATGCTGTTATTCTTACATTGTTCAATACGACGTTATTTGAGAACGGTATCTGTTTTCGAACAGCAATATGTTTAAGCTGATATCTTTTTTTACTAAAAAAGATATTCTATTTTCTCTTCAGCATCACACTCAATTGCTTTAATTTTTTTGTACTGCTTATTGCTTATTATGCTTATTTAACTTTCTATTTAACAATCTGATATTTAAAAATCTCAAAATGTGAAAAATTTTAGACGATTTTAGTACATCTTTTATTTATATTTATAAAAGTTATGTATACAGACAACACAAGGAATTTGTAAAAATGATGATCTTTCATATAGTCTCTATATATTTTACAACTATATAATCTATTCATATAACGATTGAGTAAAACACAGATCATTGTTAATTAGCTTTGTTACATGACAGTTACTGCATGTGTTATCATTTATTCAACAGCTTCAATAAATTAAATATGTGATATTTTAATCGTCACTGTACTATTTTATTAAAGTCTCATTCTGAGTCTCATCAGACATAACATGCTATTATGCTTTTTCTTTTTTCCAGGATAAAGAAGGAAAGAAAAAGAGTAGGAACAAAGAAGGTACCGTCACGTTCTCTTATCAATACAAACAAAATTATTTTTTAACGAATTAAAATTATTAAAATTATTTTTCTCGAAATTCTTTTTCTCGTATTTAACGATTAATTTTTTCAAGTAATTAACTAAGTACTACTGCTACTATTAACACATTAAAATCTATATGATAATACATTTATACATGTATATTAATATAATATTTCTTTCTTTGCCTTCCTAATGCTTGATTGGATTTATAAATTCGGCATCTAATCGTTTATACATGGTAGGTACATACTCTCTTTAAAATATACACTACTTAAAAAGTGCTATTAATATTATTAAAGTTGTCTAGCTCGTAATTAACATTATGATGATTGCATTATGACGTTACTTGATACTTTTATCGATGTTTTTCCTAATAATTCAACGTCTATCTAGTTGCATTGTTATATAATATGCAAAAAACGTTTGATAGAGCATTTAGTTTTGTATTTAATACTCGCATATATCGAAGAAGCATACATTATACGTTTTTTTTAGATTATTCTAAAAAACGTACTACTCAAGTATAACATTTCTAAATCAGATAATAGCTTTCGTTTATTTGTACATCTTGATAAGAATGGTAATTTATGTTGATAACAGCATTTTATTCATACAATGTCGTAAGTATCTCACAATCTCCCGCGATTCGATCAACGTAAAGTGACTGTGCACTTTGAATATACAATTGCTCATTACGTTTCCGTATAATGAATCAATCTTTAGTCAGAGAGATATATGTAAATTCGGTGTTAAAAACAATATAATAAAAGTGAAAATTCCAATTTCTTACACAATGATAAATACAATTATTAAAACGAAACTTTTTAACAGTGATTGAAAGTTTGATAAAAACAAAACTCTGGTCTCCGAGATGCAATGTCTTCCGTTAGGCTGTCTAAAAATTTCTTCGAACACGTAGCTGTCTTTGGCACGTTAAATTACAAGAAAAATGAGATTCAAAGTTCTAAGTGGTTTCTGTCTGTGGCACTTCCAGATTTATTGGACGATCCGTCAGTGTTAATCGAGGGTGTCTTGTTTCGAGCGAGGTATTTAGGATCCACGCAATTAGTATGCGAGGGTCAGCCTACGAAGTCGACCCGAATGTGTCAAGCGGAGGAAGCCGTTTCCAGAATAAAGGTACATATGTGGGTATACAGATATGTGTATAAAGATGCACAATTTTATATATCTAGGGTACAACCAGAATACAGTAGATAGACACTCGATATACGCGGTAGATATAAGGTTTTCTTCTCTTCACACTATATACTTCGGTTAACACTAGTTCCCTTCCACATGATCACAATACGTGTGTAGTGTTGTTATATTATTCAACATGCGCAAGCTGGAAAGGGTAAAAAAATAAAAAAATACCTTAAAATTCTCTTGACCAAAGTATATCGAGAGTCTATATGTGAGAACACATAGTTTTTCTAAAGATTTGCGAAGCGTTGAAAGAAAGATTATTGAAGTAAAATTTTTAAATTATTAAATGTAATGTAAGTCTCACTTAAAACTTTCATTACATATATTACTTTCTTAGAATATTTGTTCTAAAGAACAGTAACTACTAATTAAGTAAGCATACTGTGATATCTAATAGATAATGCATTCTTGTACAAATGACATGTTTCGATCTGTTTAGATTAGAAAATCAAGTTTAAAAGATGCATATATCATTATAGTTAAAAAGAAACATATATATACGTTTTAAAATCTATATATTGTGTTATACATATTGACTAAATAGATGTTTTAAATAACGTTAACTTAATCTACTCAAGTATACAAATCGGATATTAGAAAATCTCTTAGAGAGTGTAAAATTCTTTCCGACAGGGACCCACTAGAATAAAATGACAAAATAATAACGAAATTAGCAGCATGCTCTGAATGCTTTTATACTATTTTGATTTGCTACTTAATTTGTAGTAAACAACAATGCAATATTCTCATCTGCAATAATGTATTTCTATGTTGAAATTTTTAACTTTTTGAGGACTGTTAAAATAATAATTTCTCGATATCATCGCAGATCAAGAATTATAAAAAAAACAAAATATCGTAACAAAAATATTGTAAGGAATTCACTTGTCTTTGAAGAAAAAGCACATCTTTTTGGTCAAGTATAAAATATTTCGAGACTGTTGTTTATTTGAGATCATCGATTCACCTCAAATGGTTAAAATGCTGAAATCTTGAATAACTAGTTAAACCTGAGAGTTTTCTGTAGGAAAGAGTACTGTCCGTTTTAAATCGTATCTCCAGACTCGTTTATCGACTTCAACTTCGCAAATATAAACGTATGTGTTGCGAGATTTCAGTTACTAACATACTCTCCTTATATAGAAGACAATTTGCGTTCAGAACATACCTATCATATATTTCTGTTCTGATATTTCATATCTTCACTGATAACAAACTGCGACATACTCTCTTTTATTTTTTTCAATTAATCCGTATAATTTCAATGTTAATCTCTCAAGGAAACTGTCAATATCAAGTGAAACAAAACAGTAAATTCTTTCCTCTTGCTCTTAGGTTCTGCTCATGAGTAATCAAACATCAGCATTTAGATAACATCTCTTCTCCACCTGTGACCTTGTATGGAATTACTAGTGATTCACTTTGCTAAGTGACTGCAAAGCTGTTATTGTTTTTTTGAATTCTGTTTTCTTCGGAGGAGAATCTGAATGCTGATTTCTGTCTATACCTATCTGATAGAATTAATCTGAATATAACTGTGAACTGGCCGTTGTGCAAAGAGGCCTGAATGTTTCAGTGTAGCGTCCCCCTTCCTCATATCACCAACACCATCACCACCACCAACCCACCACCATCACCACCACCACCTGACCACCGAACACTGTCATCTTCTCAGTGTAACTTTGATGTGATCTTGTGTGTGTCTGTCAACATTTCTGTCTCTTTCTCTTTATTTTTACGAATAATTTTTTTTTATGTAATATATCTGTTGTCCGCTTGCTATATTTGCTTTCCTTTAGATTTTCGATCTCGATACATACTTTTTATACGCACACGAAAGTCGTACACACGCGGAAAGTAATGGTCTACTCAATAACTGCGCTTAACATTTTTCTAGATTGAGAAACTTGCTGTCAGTAGAGAGGAAGAAATCTATAAAAAGCAAATCTAGATAACATCGAAGGACTTGATGAAAATACCAAACACAAGTTAAGCAAATTTCTGCGGGATAGAAAAATTCATAAAATATCGACTAACTTGCGGTGTATTGAAAAAAAAAAAAAAACTATGAGGTACAACTGAAAATCGATAATTAAATTATGATATTTTTAATATAACAGTATACATCCTGCAAGATTGAACGTAATTACAGTTGTCATAGACAACTAAAGATTTTTATGATATCTATCTTTTTATTGTAGCATGAAGTAAAGTCTTTTAGTTGAGTAGACCAGGGATTGCAGAGGCGAGAAAACGTTTTGTATCATTGCAAGAATATTTTAGTTACACAGAAAACTATTTCAAAATCATTTTCGTGATTGAGTAATCTTCCTAAAATTAATTTCGAATGTATATTTCATATATATAAGGGTTGGAAGAAGATAGAGTTCAATCGATTTTCTATCAGAAACGCATGCAACTTATTTTACGCAATTGCAAGGCTGCTAAACAATGCTGTAGTATACAAATATAATATACACAAATATAAGAAAATACAGTTTATATTAAACTTTCGTAACAATATTACTGAAGTGTGTTTTGATGTAGCTTTTTATTGCCAGAAACAATCAATATTTTTACACGCTATGTAGCTTATATTCTTCTGATTCTCTGCACATCGTACGATTGGCTAAAATCGACAAAGAACTTAATTGCTTATTGCAACAATAAATTTCCTTGCTTTGAGTTCTGAGTTGCTGAATATTTAAAATTAAAGACGAGATATTTAAAAGAGTTTATGTCCACCGTTATATTATGTTTTTAAAATTGTTTACAAATGGCAGCGATTCCGTGTATACATGTTTGTTTTTACTGACTTTTGCAACATATGCTTGCACGTTGCACAGCTTCTGAACATCGTGAGCTTGTTTCGAAGGCAATACTGCACAACGAAGGTCGCATCGTACGAACTCGCAAAAATTGTATGCTACTGAAGTAACTCATTTTATTATGTATGTGAATGATGACTTGATTCGGTATATATGATAGAGAAAAACACGAAGCATGTGACCACTGCGCATAAGGGACGTAAAACCGTGTTTATAAATTATGATTGTTAGCAACTCAAGAACTCATGTGAACATTGGCTCTTTGCCTCTCGTTCTGTACGGTAGTGCGTGGCAATGTGACTAGCAAGAGCCTTTGTTTGTTTGTTTGTTTGGCGCGTGCATAACGGAAGGATGATGGGCCAGTGCCGATGCAGGCAACACTCTTAAACTATAGGGGGCAGCATGGGTATGGTCGCTGCAGCATTGCCTCGCAAGGAAGCCTAGAGGAAGACGAATGCGACTCGAGCGAAGAACTTATAGGAAGCGCTTCTGGTGGGGGCCAGTCCGCCGAGTCGCACGCGCTTGGGGCCCAGCCAAAACTGGCCCCGATCAGTGGCTGCTTGGGGTCCACAACCGTTTTCAGACTACAATTTCTTGGGTCGGTGGAGGTGGAAGAGGAAGGGGGACGTAAACGGCGTAAGCGCCTTAAGAACCACATGGTGGAGGAGGCCGTGACAAAAATCAAGGTCCGCCCTCATTGCCCTTCATCCTCCAGACAACTCTCCTTTGCTCTGTAAAGTCCGACTGACTGCCCTTTTAATCTTTCAAAAGGGCAGTAGCTCATATCATATCTCTCACATCCTTCTATTAATTTACATACATATATATATATATAAATATCTCGTCAGCTTCATATACTTTTATTTTACTTGACCAAAACCCGCACCAGTTTCTCATAATGCATATTTTTGGGTTCTTATTCCTCACTTTACCCACATGATACAATGCACATTCTTTATATAATTATAACAACGAGTCTCACACGGAAGTTAGATATTGCTAAAAAATATTAGGCAGTTTTACTTCTATCTTTCAAACTCTCAGGTTTGTTAGCGTGTCGTTTTACAATGATTATGCTTAACTTTATACAGTTCATATTGTGCACTATTTACTTACTTTTTATTAGTGATTAAGCGTGATTGTGTCCGTTTAACTAATATAACAAGATTCAAACATTAGTATTTCTAATTAATTACTTGTTATCTCTACTTCTTTTTTTGTCACACATGCTGCTTTCTCATAACAGGCGTTGGTATGTATGAAACGATATTTATAGAAATCTTGATATAATTTGCTAAAGTCTCCTCTAAAACCAACAACATACGTTGTATTGATGATCCAGGCACCAGACGGTGACACTCAGCCAAGCACAGAGGTAGACCTCTTTATCTCCACGGAAAAGATCATGGTTCTCAACACCGATCTCAAAGAGATCATGATGGATCACGCGTTACGCACGATCTCGTACATAGCGGATATTGGTGATCTGGTGGTGTTGATGGCGCGGCGACGTTTTGTGCCTCACGAAATGGAGGAGGTACCGAAAATTAATCGAACTCCGAAGATGATTTGCCACGTTTTCGAGAGCGAAGAGGCTCAATTCATAGCACAAAGTATTGGACAAGCATTCCAAGTAGCGTACATGGAGTTCCTAAAGGCAAACGGAATAGAAGATCATAGTTTTGTTAAGGAAATGGATTATCAGGAGGTGCTCAATTCGCAAGAGATATTCGGCGATGAGTTGCAGATGTTTGCCAAGAAAGAGATGCAGAAAGAGGTACTGACTTTGTTATTTTACATTTCAATTTTTGAATGTTGCAGTTAATATATCGGAATCAACATTCTGCTGTGCTTCTTCCCGACGCAGGTGGTGGTGCCGAAAGCGAAGGGCGAGATCCTCGGTGTCGTAATCGTTGAGTCTGGGTGGGGCTCGATGCTGCCAACCGTAGTAATAGCGAATTTAGCACCGGCCGGTGCCGCCGCTCGTTGCGGACAACTTAACATTGGCGATCAGATAATAGCAATTAACGGTGTATCATTAGTCGGCTTGCCTTTATCCACGTGTCAGACTTACATAAAGAATTCGAAGAATCAAACGGTCGTTAAATTGACTGTTGTGCCGTGTGCACCTGTTGTCGAAGTGAAAATCAAGAGACCTGACACGAAATATCAGTTAGGATTTAGTGTACAGAACGGAGTGATATGTAGTCTATTGAGAGGTGGTATTGCCGAGCGGGGTGGCGTACGGGTGGGACATAGGATAATTGAAATCAATAATCAGAGTGTTGTTGCTGTACCGCACGAAAAGATTGTTAATCTTCTGGCTACGTCAGTGGGAGAGGTATGTGTGAGATGCTTTTTTTTTTTTTTTTTTATAGTTGATCGAAACAAGAATAATTTTTGAAAAAAAAAAGCAGGATTAATAGGTACAAAATCCGAAATTCTCATTCTCTGTTTTAGATTTTGATGAAAACAATGCCCACGTCGATGTTTAGGTTGTTGACCGGCCAGGAGTCTCCGGTGTACATATAAAAAGCGTTCAGTTGCCTGGCTGATGCGTAGTGAACAGACAATACATCCGCCATCCACTACCATACTATCTGCTATATTATCTTTATTGTACAGGTTATATTCTATATGCAAATCGCTTTGTGTTTCGATTCTTATGGGACAATTCTATGACATTCACCAGCTCCTGCTTAGAAAAAAACAAGACTACATAGGTACGTCGCAGAAAAAACGTTACTAAATATCTACTCAAGCATAATTTATACAATT
>QVOB01027797.1:0-13624 GCA_014839585.1 Pseudomyrmex concolor | reverse complement strand
ATAGGGAAAAGTTGTTCAGAATCATATCCCTAACAACATATTTCAAGCTCATTAAAATCGGAGAAGAAGCCCCTAATCTAAATAATTACTCAAAGAAATTGCGAATGAATGATTTGCGCGTTGATCGTGTTGATATGCATTAACAAAAAAATTAAAAAAATTATCTAGCGTTAAAAAAAGTTACGATGAAAACTACATTCTTAAAGCATCTTGAAACAATAGTTTTATTATTTTATCAAGATCATAGATACTTTTGTCTCATTAAGAAGATTGTCGTCGACGTATAGTCGATAAAGCGGCGAGGAGAAGAATAAGTAAACGGAAGCTATTTTCCGAGACAAGCGACGCGCAAAGCCCAAGAACGTGAGCTGGGAAACGACAAGTAACTCTATCCTTGCGTTTTACTGCTCCTCGGTTTCCTTTTCTTTTTCTTTTATTTGCTCGAAGAGATGCGCCTTTGAGGGGATGATACCTGCGAGTATTATCGCGTCACTGCCGTTATTCCATAGCAGTAGAGATATTGCATATAAATATGCAGATCATAATAATCGATCTGTTGTGAGATACGTTTGCTTTTCGCCCGACGACAATCGCAAACAGCGTGATTTATGCAAGATTCGAATAATTTGTTTGCACACACTAAGGTGTCTTATTATGACGTGTCTATTGACGTGTCTTATGTGATAATTGCAAGATAAAAAATAAAAACCTTATATATTTTCAAAACTAAAAATAAGTAGGGTAAACTGTTCATTGTAAGTGACCGCTTACCAATAAATGACTATTACACAACAATGTAAATTATAGGCTTAAAAATTATTAATGTTTATAACCGAAGTTTATTTGTCTTTCAGAATTTCTTATTTTTGTTCAACGGTGATATGCGAACGGTAAAAAATCCGATTTTTATCGAAAATAAATACGGGTATGTGCAGTCATTTACTGGATTTTTATGCTTGTTGCACTTTATAATATTAATTTATAATTACTTACACTATAAAAACGTAATTACTTTTATAAATATCGGTAATTATCTAGAAAGTGGATTTCCTCATCGATTTCAATGAGCTTGAAATATATTGTTAAGGACGTGCGTCATTTTGAACAAAATAGGGAAAAGTTGTTCAGAATAACGTACTTAACAACATATTTCAAGCTCATTGAAATCGGTGAGGAAGTCCACTTTCTAAATAATTACCTAAATATCTAAAAAAAAAAACATTAATCATAAATGTAACAATTAACAGTTGTTTCATTGTTCTAAGTAAATTTATTCAAGGATTATCCCTAAAATGCATAAATGTTCGGTTCAATAGTTCGATCATTTACTAGTTGGTTTAGCCTATAGGTAAGGAAATTTTTAGAGAGAAATACGGTGGAAACACGTCACTATATATTTTCACGCATGCTGTGAAAGATTGACGCTTTTTTTTTTAAAACATGTCGGAGAGTGTCAATTGTCTTATGTAAAATACAGTGTTTGGTCAGTGTTAGAATTTTGTCATCCAAAAATACTGCCGGAGAGAAATTTTTTTTTTGTTTTTCAAACATTAAACGAACTTGTTTGCATTCGCGGAATTGTTGTGATGATACGTTGGTCCGCGTTGGTTAGAAAAGATGCAAATATTTCGTATAAAATGTTGGAAACACGCTCGCGATCATTTATGAAATATATGCCCTCAGCATAAATTATGTATGAAATTATGTAGGCTTACGCGCGGGTAGATGTTTCGCTGTCTTATTTATGAAGCTTTATATAGCTGTGTCTTCTCTTTCAGAGCTATCGAGCATAAAATAAAGCATGCGGATATTTTATATATAACGACGCTTCATTCTACTGAATAACAAAAAATCGCTATGAATAATTAAACAGAGTTTTATATACAAACAAATTTCACAGAATTTTACATATCAAATCTTACAAGAAACGCCGAGATTTTTTAAATTTTTAAAATCGAATTTCAAAAAAAAACGTGAGAATTAAATTCGAAACATAATTGTACATATTTAACATTTACACTCGCAAATTTGACGTGAAGTGTTGACAGAAGTTGTCAGACAAGTTACATATTCGTTTTTTTTTTTCTGTAAAAAGAGAAATCTTTTTTTTTTCATCATTTCTACGTCTTCTCTCTTACGTCATTGCCACGTCACGTCACATCCGCGGTCTTCTTCTCGGTCTACGTTAATTTTAATGCGATATTCTCTTTAAGAAGTAGGGCTTTTATCTCGAAAATTGAATTCAATTGCGGATCAATCTATATTCTCATCTCTAATTTAAACGGAGTAGTGGCGGTTTCTTTCGCAGAGCAATCACTTACGCGTTCATCACAGGCCGAACGGGATTAAGTCGAGAGAGCGCTTGTGCTGATTCAATCACTTTGCGATATATAATATATTCACGAAATCAATTCTCGGTGAATCGAGTGTCTTTATGTATTTTACCTCTTCGTGATAACTACGGTTATATGAGATGCCCCGCGAGGGCCGAGCAATCAATGTTTACGATTGACCGAATCGTAAACGTTACCTCAACCGCGACGAAATGCGATTCTTGATCGTATAAACCGAATCCTGGAGCCAGTGTCGGCTAAATTCCGTACAAATGCGACGTTAATCCCAACGCCGCGCTTCGCCAAGCAAGCGGTTCGCCGTATCTCTCAATGCCACATCGAGACACTGCGGAGACTCCTCAGGAATCATATTTGTATCGCTCCAAGTCCGAAATTTCGAGATATATACATATACAGACATATATATACGTATATAGTTGATCTGCACCATTGTGGCGCGATTTTGGCTGATCTTAGTTCACCTCGGGCGCTTCTCCCTCGCGCTCGAATGTTCCAAACAAAGCTCATTGGTTAACCAGTCAAACTACTGTACATATATAATGACTCTTATCTCGTAATAATAATAATGAGTTTACAATTCAATTGCCGTACACGCGAAAGCAACTCATTCGAATTTGTTTTTACATGTATTTACGTTTATATATGTACTCAAAAATCAATTTATTATTAAGTAATTAAATTAGAATTAATTATTTAAATAATTGTTTAATTAACCGATGATGTATATTCACGTACAATAACGATTATATGTGATTATGTTCTCTCAGAGAATATTATTTAAAAGTTATATTCAAAATATAATCTTCTCTTTATTTTATCTCTCAGTTATTATATTTTATACGTAATTAAACGAAGCAACTATTTCACTCACACAGTCGAAAGTAAAATAATATCAGGCTTTGATTCGGCACTATGAACTATGTGCTGAACCATCTGCACAACATATTTTTAATGCTACCGCAAACTTGTTTTTGTTAGGTGTAATAACTTTGAGCATGTGCAAGTAAAATAATGCGCGCGCGCATCGCGTGTTTTCCCTTTTTTTTTGTTTTCACAGAAATGCGGCTAGAGAATTTTCCTAACTTTAAGACCTCATTTTTTTTTTATTCCGCGTCTCACTTTGCGGGAGCACTCAGGAATATCGTCCTGCGAACTTTTTGCAAATCCAACAAATTCCGGCCGGGAAACGCGGATCGTGGGTGAGTAACGCCTGACGGCGTTTCTTAAAACGGCCGCGAGATATAACTCGCCGGTTTCATATTATACGTTCTAGGTGCCCCGTATTAAGGGATGAAATTTATAGGTCGAGTTTCCACAGTAAACTTAGCCGATATCTCGCCGGCAGGCGAAACAAAGAATGGTTCTGCTCTCTCTCTCCCTCCTTTCCTCCCTTCCTCTCTTCTGCGAGTTTCTCGGAGATGGCTTCCTCGTTTCCGCCACCTTTCGCGCAGTTCGCTCTCCGCCCTCCTTCATCCGCGGCTAGTTTCACTCTCCTTTTTTTTATTTCCCTCTACCGCCTGTGTTTCTTCGCGTTTTCTCCTTGTTTCTGCGGCGAAGTGTCAACCGAACGACTGCAGGAAAAAGTTGAGAGCAAGGCGACGGAACGGCTGCTGAAGTAAGCGATGAAAGGACACGCGGGAACAGTTGAGAGAAATAGGATAGGTCGTGAGATACAAGAGAAGATAAAAATGGGGGGAAAAAAAGTAGTTGATTCCGAGATACGGGCCCGTGGGGAGCGCGAAGAAACCATTCGTCTATTCTGTTCCCCATTCCGGTTCGGCAGAGGAAAGAAGCTTAAATGCTTCTTCTCGCAGCCGAATCCGGATCCAAACGTGTCGAAACTTTTTAACGAGCTCGTTAGGGTCCCGCGAATGGCCGGGAAATTAATTAATCCTCGGGGAAAAAAAAAAAAAAAAAAATACTGTCCGGCGTTCATCCAGACGCGTGACGCTCTCTTTTCCAACTTTTCCATCGTTCCTATCGCTTGACGACTTCCTATTCTTTTTACGTGAATAATGCTGTCCGTCCGCAAGCCTGATCGTCGGTGTGTTTTTTGCTTGTTCTTCCGCTCGGGTTAGTTTCTTTTACGAAATTGTGAGATTCCTGAAAAAACGAAATTCACGGGGGAAAAAGGGATCTAAAGTAAATATAAACTCTCGGTCGTTCTTTTGCAACGACGGCTTTTGTGATTTGCCGTAGAGATTTATTTTAGATACCAATAACTTTTTGTTTCCAAAATCTTATAGGATATTAGTTACGAGGCGCTCGCGCGTTTTATCGATCCTAGTACTCTGCTCGCGTGAGAGAACGCGGCCGTTTGAATCTCGCTCGCAAGAGATTCCGCAAAAAAATCGGCTCGATTAATTCTCGACTGCGTCGTGTTGCCTTTACGTAACGATAGAAATAGAATGTATACAAACGTATTTTTACATTGTGTTTTACACGTACAATATGTTTGTAAAATGCAATATTGCCTTCTGTGTAAAAAACGTAATTAAGTCTCTTCTCTTTGCTTATAGGATAAAAACTTGCAGATATACCCGTGCGCATTTCTGACGTATGGCGCATTTTAGTTTTTAAACGATTCGCGTTTAAAATGAAATTCGCCACGTAATGAAGATTTAACGATGATATCGTCATATGAGAAATGTTTGATACGTTCGTTCGGAGCTCCGATATAATCATCAAAGCTGTTTCACTATGATACAATTTCAGTGCAAAAGTTTTTATGCGAGGATAGAACTGTGTGAGATAAAAAAATCTTGCGCGCTCTGGAGCGCGCAATAGTGTGTATGTGTGTGTGTGTGTGTGTATGATCACGTTATAGAATAATAAAAAAAATTATCGTTCAATTTCGATACACGTGCAAAATTGCAGGAAAGGCTTACACATACGTACACATTGTCGAGCACAATGTAATCGATTTGTTCGACACTATTGCAGATGTTGTTTCGCGACCAGCCTCATTCGTAACTCTTCGAAGATCATAATTGGTCGAGCCTACCATTTGGAATCGCGATGCGAATAAAAGATCATTTCTGCAAAAAAAAAAAAAAAAAATCGATACGACGAGATACGTAAAGTTCTATTTTGTTTTTAATTTTTCATTGATCGCACTTTTGTGCGCGTTTTTTAATAGATGAACAAAAAATTCGATAACATGATCCGGTGCTTCGTGTTCCAACATGGCCGGCTTGACGTGCTGGAGGAATAATATGTTTTTTTTCGACTTCAGGTACTATATGTACAAGTTGTCATTCGCACACATTACAGACACGCACGTCAACTTTCGTTCGTAGTTATACACTCCAAACCGACCGATCGTCCATTCGCACTCGGAATAATCGTCCGCAGAGATTCGGTCACACGTAATCGGCCGTGTGTGATGTATGTATACATAATGAAATTATTGACTAGAACAGTGGTTTTTTTTCTTGGTTCCGGCTTTGACGAGGAAAAATCGCTGAGTACAAATTTTAACATCGAGTATGCTCGTGACTAAATTGGTAAACATTTATACAAACGCGTGTTTTTGGTCTTCGCTGTGATAAAGTACATATTTCCGCTTAGTTGCTGATTTCGACGCGTGTTTCGCTCTTTGAGTTTCGCCACTTTCCGGTTATTGACAGTTCTACTAACAACAGCCGGGCACGGCTCTTTTATCAACGAAGCACGCGAGGCGTTTTGTTCAAGCATCGCATGACAAGTGCACGTATCAGTACCGCAACCCTATAATTAGATGTCAGCCACACTTCGCGATCTTCAACAATCAATTTTATACAGAACTCTAATTTATTCTGTTTTATTTATATTTGTGAAGACTTCTCTCACTCTTTCTTTCTCTCTCTTTCTCTAATTTTAATTAAAAAAGCATTATTTTTTAAAGCAGATAGACAACAAATTGAATAAATTGAAATAAACGAGCTTGATATACATATATGACACATAAAAAATTCTATTTTGACATATTGTATGAAAACTGTTTTTGTGTGCGATTTGCAAGTTTGTTGCTAAGCAATGGTAATTTTGCATATATTTCATCACACGGTGTATGACGCATTTGATTTTGTCACCAGTAGTAATTAAATTATACAATGGCTCGCGCAATGGCTCGTTGGAGTAATCAATAGCACTACAATAGCACTACTGGTGCTACTTCCAAATTAATGGACCATCGCTTCATTAATACACCGCGTTATTATTTCTATTATCGATCATATGGTTAATAAATGTGCGATGTGAACTGTTTTAGATATTAAGCGAATCGGAGTCGATGTGCAGGTCGAATTAAAAAATAATCTGTATGTATATAAATTTAACTTTATAATATTGATATAATTTCTCTACCGGCAACTAGAAAGCTGCAATTACGTTCAATCAATTCCGTCGACAACTTTTTTATAAAAACGTTTTCGCGCGCTAATTATTTGAATTTTATAAAAATGTGTTAAATCGATCAACAATTAGCAAACAATTTGCCTATTAATAAAGTATTATTTGTAATAAAAAGTTAACGCACACACACATGCAATAGAATAATAAATATGTATTTATTACATTAAATTCTCTCTTGTAGTAAAGCAAATGGATAATAGTATCTAAAAGATAAAATTGCAACACTCGCTAAGTTATCTTATATCTAGAAATAACTTGGCGATAACTGGAATCGATCCAGCCTCAATTTTTATTCGTATCGAGCCTTTTAGTCGCGGTACTGATGTTCCACTGGCCTATATCTCGACATTCTTCGCGAACATTCGCATTTCACGGATTCGGGATTTCCGGCGGAAATCGAGTTTATCTACCTACTTACGTACAAAGATGAGAATCGTGTGGGTATCGTTGAGGAAAAGATCGAAAGGGGTAAGAGGAGATAGAAAGAGAGAGAGAGAAAGAGAGAGAGAGAGAAATGAGAGCTTGTATGTGTGTGTATTTGTACACAGAGAACGCCAAATCGTCCTGGGAGATGCGAGAGGTCGCCGTATGATGAAATTGGAGGTAAAGTTGTATGAGTTTTACTCCCACTGGGGCAGTGATCCGTTTTCCTTCTCTCCTGATTACTTCTCTCTCTCTCTCTCTCTCTCTCTGTCTCTCTCACTCTGTTTTCACTTCGATTACTCGATCGTGTTTGCATTGTGTGTTCGCCAAGAGGATTGCCAGCAGCTTAAGGCGTCATCGGACGCTTTATGTTGTAACGGCAGTAATCGCGACCGATTATGTCCTCGTGCGGGATCTCCTCCTCCAAGGGCTCCATGCCCTCTGCGGCCAAGTTGTTGCGAATCTGCAAACACAAAGACGAAGCATACGGCGCGATAAATATGAATTATTGACTGTTAAAGCGCAGCTTAACGGTGATTTATACGTTTAAACCTTTTGCTCGACATGCCGTCGACCTCCATCGAGCGCGTTCGCGCGGAACAATGCTACCAATCATAGTTTAGTCACCGATCACTCACTGTAATTTGCGCGCGTTGTACATACCCGTTCACCCGTGCAAATCGATCGATGGTTGACGATGATTAAAAGTGCTTTTGTCTAGTAAATAAATTAAGGATACATTGATGTCATAAATCAACACATACAGCAACAAGCTGCGGAAAATAAAAGTGATTTTGATATACAGAGAAATTGAATCACCCGCATTGTTGTTACACACGCTGCTCACGTTTGTAAGAAAAACAAAAAAGAACCAATCATCTCGGTTTTCTTCATTCTTCGCGATTTGTTCATGCAAAAGGTGAATTTTGACTCTTCGCGCTGAGCTTCTGACATTTGCGAGGTGTGAGCGCGCGGCGATGATGGAAGACCATGCGCGCCGCAAATGTTCTGAGGAAAAATCGCGCGCCCGGCGCGATTGCTCCGTTGTAGAAAGGCGGGGAAATAAAAAGAACGAAATGCACGCGCGCGCCTCCTGGGATGGGCAGCGATGAAAGGCAAAGACGAAAGGCGCGGGATAAAAAAAAAAAAAAAAATCGACGGTGCGCACGTATTTCATACACGGCATGCACGGCGCACCATCAATTTTCAGTGAAGCCCATTAACCTACCGCGGGGGTTTTATACCGAAAACGAAGCTTTCGATGGCTGACGAACGCGTCGGCGATGTTCGCGACACACAAAAAAAAAAAAAAAAAAAAAATACGTCGCGATGTGCACACAGCGCGCGTCTCTCAGACAAGTCGCTGTATCTCGAAAAGAGATTAACATTTATGATCTATCCGTCGACGGCAATTTATTTACATGTCAATTGCAAAATGAGATTGATGATGACTGTAGCGTCGGGAAAATAAATTTCTCTTCGAATTTGTTTTCTGATTTGTCTGTGATATTTTGTGTGTCAAATACATCTCCATCTTTTGTAACGAACAGCTAATTATATTTCTTCCACTCTTTGCAAAATTCAATTTTAATTTTATTTCTTTGTTTTTATAAAAAAATATTCATATGCAATTCCCTCAATTTTAATGGATTTTAAGAACACTGGAATAAAATAATTTCTTTTTTTTTAAATTCATCCTTTATACACACAAGTTTTCAATAGAACGAGTTCTAGTTTGGGAAGGCAGTAACAAAACCACGTAACATTCAATGAAATATCATTAAAAGTTTATTACACCATTTGGTTGTTTGTAAAAATTGCAGTTATGCATCTTTATATCTTGGCTTATTATTTTTTTATTCCATTTTTTTTTTTTTTTAGATTCTGTCATAATTTAGAAATGAGAATTTATAAGCGTTTATACAGTCATCTTTACGTAACATTGTCCCGCAACGCGTGAATTTAACGTGAACGTTGGGTGAAGTTTCATTTTGTCGTCCCGGTAGATTTCCAATTAAACGAATACAAAGAGCGATAGAAGCGCGCATCTCCGGCAACAACAGAGAAAGGAAATGAGTGGGCGATGTTATAGAAGGACGTCGACAGTCTAATCAAATCCTTTATTGTCGCTTTTGCGCCTCGGGCGCGTAACGTTACGGCACTTGCGGTATAAACGCCAGCCGGCAATACTGACGTCTCATAGATGTAATGGTCTTCTCTTCGTCAACCCTTTCTATACACTGTGCTTTAAAATTGAAATTTTTTCTTCAAAATATCAAGCGCTTGAAGAATCCGCCCGAGAGATTAAACGTTAATGGACGTTGAAAGGCTCTTCTTTCACAAATGCATGGACAGACTTGTTACATGTTAATAGTCTCATTTGAACTGTGAAACTGAAGATAATAGAAAAATTTCTCATTTCAAAAATGTGAACGTAAAAAATGTGCAATAACTGTTTTCTAGAATTTTTTTGCGCACTCTGAATTCGCAAAATTTAATTATACATAAAAATATAAATACACTTACAAAAACTACAAGAGATATTACATCGGTATCCTTGCGTAACGTTTATTTAGTTTCCGTCTAAAATGAGCAACTCGGTTATTGCAATTTATCTCGAGACACGAAGGCGAAAGAAAATGAAAAGGGTGTCTTGCTCTCACTTGCCATTAGCGCGTTTCAAAGCGCGGCAGGGCGATTTACATAACGCGAGTGTGTACGACACTGATTACATTACGCTCCAGGAATTTTCACAACTACTCTCCGGCATGACTCCTTGCGGCGAACGTTTGGCGGAAAGTGGCCGCGGTCTCACGCGAAACAGTTCCTTCGGATTCCTCGCTTCTCGTGAGAGGAACAATAGCAGAATTGAATTTCAAGGTAACGTAATCGCCTCCATTTTGTCCGCCACACGCCGTGCCGTAGGCACACGGCCATTATTTCAGCAATTACGACGTTTCTCGCCTGCCTCGTGTAACCGACGGTGGTGGTGGCGGTGGTGCGGTGGAAAACGGCGATGAGATGGGTTGGAATTGCTCAAAGGATTATTTGCTTTTCGCTCAACCTTGTCGACTTTACTCTCGCGACGAGAAAAGCGAAACGCAGGCGAGAAGTGTGCGCGCGCGTGTGTGTATGTGTGTCTCACAGGTAAGAAGATACCGACGAGCTTTATTCGCGTATTTGCACATTGAGAATTAATGGCAACTCGTCGTCTCTCAGTCGGAAGAAACTGCATTCATAAGGACGCGGGAATTTTCGCGTGACTCGAGCGCTGCAAATTATCTCTCGACGTGACAAGTCACATTTTCATATTTCGATAATCAAATAAGAGATCTCGGGATCTCTCGAGTCTAGAAAATCGCACACGTCTGCAGATTAAATCGGAATAATTTAAGACGGTGTGCACGACATGCAACTCGCTTCTTCTATTAGACTTCCATTGTGTTCTAGGATGAATTTCGTAGCTTTTTCGCGGCGACGGCGACGACAACGACAATCCGCATTCTTCGAAGCGCGTATTTTTTCGCGACTACACGGTGGTAAATCACCAAGAGAGAGAGAGAGAGAGAATTGAGATAATAATTTTAATACCATTCGGCGATGCAGAGCGCGGTTCAACGGCGCGCGATCGCGCGCTGGATCTTTGTTCTTACGGAAGCCGCGGCACCGGAGAATCGCGCCCAGGTGAACGCGAAATTTACGCTTTCACGCGTAACTCATCCTCCGTCGTCGTCGGAGCGTTTATTACGTTACAATCCGAATGTCAAATGTGCGCACACATTCTTCTCTAAATATAATAAACGACTCTTGCCTCGGACAAATAACCGCGCGGTTCCGTTGACCACACCACGCCGCAATTAAATTATCACACAGTAATTTCAACAACGGCCATTCTGAGCGTCCTCAAACATCCGGAACATCCGGTGCGCATAATTTCTCACATCATTCCTGTCGGGGCGTGTACCACCGCGTAATATCCGGAACTGAAACATTTTCAGGCGCGGCGGAATTCTCGTAGGACGATCTGCATTCGACTGCAGCCGCTGCTGCACGCGAAACGCAGCTATTTAACGTTGAAATATACTAGACATTAATCGAGTGGCCAAAATGTAGAAGCGTACGGATTAAATTCGAGAAAATTTAATTCGATCTCGGTTAATGAACATTCGAGCGCTTAACAGCAGCGACGAGTGAGTTGCAACAATACGGTTTTATTTGCGAACGCGCAACACCGATAATACAATATCGATGTTTTGTTCGACGTTGTTGTGTTCGCAAATTATTAATTATAAAATTAGGTAAACAAACAGATGCGAGAGAAGGAAAAATGCGACCGATTATTTCAATTTTGATCCTCTATACGCAAGCGGTGCAACTTTAATCCGGCATTTGCGCAACGCGGGTTGTATAATCGCACGTTAATCGATTCTATAAGATGACAAATTAAAAACATATTATTATCATTAATTATTTTTTTTGTCTCTTTTGTTATTATACGGATAGCAATTATATAATAATTTCTATGTCTCAGTAAGAAAACACAGCGTCCGAGCGTTGGCTTTTAATTAAAAGCGCCGACGAGCCGGAGAAACGACTTCCAGATGCGTATGAAACTAACCCTTCAACGTCCGAGCTTATCTTTCGCGCGAAGTGTACTTATGAAACGTCAGTGTTGAACGATGCTGAGCGATACTTCAGAGCCGTTTAATACACACGTCATATGTAGTTGCGGCTATATGTTATAAAAGCGCATGCGAGCGAGCGAGCGAGGGAGAGAGGTAAATGCCTCTTTTTTCTCATTGGAGACGGGTTAGTGAATCGTGCCAGCTGGTTCTACTACGACTGGCAGGACTCCAAGAGAGCAAAAATCCGCCCGACTGGGGCGCTTCTCTCCCCCGCGTTCGACGATGCAACGCGCGCGGTGCCGTGCCGGCCGGATGCATGATTTGTGTGCTTTATTAAATCCGATATTGGTCGACTCGGCTAACCCGAATCAGGCCATCGGTTATTTCGGAAGCGGAAAACGATCGCCCTTTTTCACAATCGTCCCCGTCTTCTTTCTAGTTGAAACCCGAACTTCTTCATTTTTGACACGCGCGTTCAAGTTTTTGTTTTTTTCCTCGACTCATTTTGCTTGTTTTTCTCTCACGGAGAAAAAAAAATAATTTACCTGCTCTACCTCCTTGAACACCCGTATGAGATTCAAGCCAGCCAGCTTCTGAATGTCTCTCTCCGACCAGCCACGCGCTAGCAATTCCGCGAAGAGCTCCGGATATTTGCTGACGTCCTCCAGACCCGTTGGCGTCCTGAGGAAAAGAGAATTTACAATTAGACTTTATCGTTTTATTGATAAGAACTGTGAAAATACGGGAAAGGAACAAATTTCTTTATCAACAAACGGACATGTGTTGCGGCAACCGACAATTTAGAGAGGGGGAGTTAAGACGACTTTGTCGATATATATATATATATATATACTTTAGAAACGTGTCAGCAGGCAAAAACAAAAAAAAAAAAAAAACATTACACGTACGCTGCGAAAACATAATTTTATGTTTCTCCTTCTTTTCCAAAAATATTGTTTTAAAACACTATGCACTCGCTGTGCGATAAATTTTCGACATCCGGACGCGCGTTCACGTAAAAGTCGATATGGAAATAATGTTCGTCCCGGCGTGTGGAGCACCGGCTTGCAAACGTACGGCGCACCTAAGACCACAATTTACACGAATATTTCCGCTCGATAAGATAGGGCTTTAATGAAGCAGAAAGCGCAGAGAGTTTAAATTAGAAAACGGTTTGAAATTTTTACGAGTCCGCGTACTTCGCCGCTGCGTATTCCGTACATTACTGGGTAATTTTACAGCGTGCGCAATTCTTTGCGGTGACTTTTATCTGTTATATATATACATACCGAGGCGTGTGTTGAAAATCACATTCACACGTCCACTTGCATTATTTAATATATATGTATACAGGCGCAACCTTGATACACGGGGATGAAAAACTTTCATTCATTATGCATGCGCGCGGCGTGAATTAAAAAAGTTAATTAATATATGTCTGCGGGAGATTAATGATGTCGCTTTTGTTCGAAAATATTTTCAGTTCTCTATGTCGCGAGATAGAGAAAATTTCTCGTCGATAATTGTTTTTTTCAAAGTGCGTTAAAAGCAATTGTACTTTAAATTTCTAAATTTCTCTTGAAAAAGCCAACCTTCTCTAAAATTCTCTTTGCAAAATATATATATATATGTATATATATATACATATATATATATATACATATACATATAATATATATATACATATATATATATATACACATATATATATACACATATATATATACATATATATACATATATATATGTATGTATATATATGTATATATATATTTTGCAAAAAGAATTTTAGAGAAGGTTGGCTTTTTCAAATTTTCTCTATCTCGC
>QVOB01027795.1:0-11235 GCA_014839585.1 Pseudomyrmex concolor | reverse complement strand
TGCGGATATTCACTCGGCTGTAATCACCGGTAAGTTCGCCTGATTTTTGTCAGAATTTGTCATTGTTTCCCCGAAGTGCGAGTTTTTTTTTGAAGATCGCGTGGCCTTCAAATCGAATATGGTCGATACGCGTAAATATATACAAGGGTATAATATATGCGGTTTTACGTTCGAGTTGTTTTCGTTTGCTCACGCGGATCTTAATACGCGATTTGTCGGTCACTTCAGATCAGATTGATTGAACAATTCGTTTGGAACACCGAAATCTGTTTCGCAGGCAACATGGAGGTGCCTGTGTTTACGGAGGATGTCGCGCAACAGCTGAAATCATTCGCCCGACTATGCATGGACAATCCGTCTCTTCTCCACGATCCGGCGCTTTACTTCGTCAAGGAGTTGATCGAACACTTCGGCGGCAAGATACCTGACAAAGTTAGCACAAGTTCGTCGCAGGCGAAAAGCGAGTCCGAAGAGAGTCCGAAGGAAGAAGAGCCGAAACCTGAATCGGAACCGGAGAACGAAGAGAGCGACTTGGAGTTGGATATGACCGGTGTAATTGGTTTGTATTTTTTTTTAAATCTTTTTTTTGAGGTTATGAGACATTTACGTTGTTTCGTACGATAAATACATAACGACACGATATTTCTTAACTTTGTTCAGAACCGGATCAGGATCCTCCTCAAAAAATGGGAAATCCGACCTTGCAACCCACTGAGGAGGAGATCGAAGAGTCGCAGGCTAAGAGATCCGAGGCGGTCTCCGCGTTCATGGAGAAGAATTACGAGAAAGCCATACAACTTTACACCGAAGCCATAGTTTTGAATCCACAATCCCCGATCTTGTACGCCAAACGCGGCCAGGTCTACCTCCTGTTGAATAAGCCGAACGCTTGCATTCGCGACTGCGACCGTGCTGTGGAACTGAATCCGGACAGTGCGGCGGCTCACAAATTCAGAGGACGAGCTTATCACCTGCTAGGAAATTTCGAGGAAGCTGCGAACGATTTGAGACTAGCCTGCAAGTTCGATTTCGACGAGCAGGCGGACGAGTGGCTGCGCGAGACTACGCCTAACGTGAGTTTCATTTCTGCTCACGAAGAGATGCGTCGCGACACTTGCATGTGCGATGCATCTTTCTCTTGCTTGCTTAATAGAAACGTTGTGTCATTGACAGTTTTAAGATGCATATATGTTGTGACAAAAAAATAAATATCGGTTATCTCGGAGATTTAAGACTCGCACAGAAGCTTTCTTAAATTCCAAAACCGGAGAAACATTGTTTCACTTGTCAGAATAGAATGTACAGCAGTTTTAACAAATGCACTGCTCGGGTCAAAAGGCAAATGTCAATTTTTTCTGCTGTGAATCACTCTGTAAAAAAACACTTTTCCAACTTGTCTCGCATGTTCGTATAATCTTTTGTTTTCACAAAACGTAGACGTTCGGTTCGTGTAAATTATCGACTTGCAAGTGTGTGGAACGACGATTATATTTAGATACGAAATAACGTAATCGCATGTACATATATGCATGTACACAAACAGCAATCATATATATAACACACGTTCTTATTTGAAACGTACACACACATTTGCCTAATTATTATTATAAAGTAAATTTCTCCGTGATAATTACGATTTTCCTATCTACCTTATCCCTAAGTACACAAGAGAGAGAGTGCACATCTTAAACAACCTTATTCTAACTAAAATAGATTTTTCGATAACACATGTGTGTTTGTATAACAATATTGAAGTGTAGCTCGACGTAATCTTAGCAATAAGTAGGATAATAAATAGCGGCAACAATTTCGGTAGTAACAATAATAGTATTGTCAACAATACACATTTAATTGCTGGATGAATCGCGTGTTTGTCACAATTTTATTTTATCTCGCTGATAAATTAATCTCACATTGTTGTCGTGTGTGTTTGAAATTCGTATCAGCAAACACCGATTCGTCGCGAGACACACGCGAATTTTGCGACTCGAGATGCAACGCGCGGCGGTTCGATCTATTATTTCTCTTCTCGCACAAAAAATTAATCGAGTTCGCAAGATTGGTTTGATCACGCGATTGTTTTTGTTAAATTCGCGAATCTATTTTACATTTTAATTAAATTTCTTGAGATTTAAATTATAATAAATTGTTTATCAAGTTTGAAGAATTTGAGATGTTTTTTTCGTAAAAAGAAAATTGAATAAATTGGATTTTGTTTTTTTTTTTTATCTCTCGGAAAGAGACTTTAAAATTATTGGAAATAAATTCGGACGAACGTTTTTTTTATGTTTCGCGCGAGAAAGATATGATAAAGAGAGAGAGAGAGGAACCGATATTTGAACACATACATTCGAAGGGAACTCTCACACTGTGTCCGTTTATGGATCGGAATGGTAGCACTCGTATTGTTTTACCGCAGACACAAGCGCGACACTCGCTTCATCCTTTGCGCGATTGAGGAGGATTATTATCCGCTCGAACTCGTGCTATACCACACACTCCGCGTCGTGTCTTCCGCTCTTGTGTGTCGGAGACAGAGACGAGATTATTCGGATCCGCTCGCGATTCTCGTTTCACATTCGGATGCACTTCCCGCATTCGCTTCGTGAGTTTTCTTTAGCCTCTTTCGCGAATCGACCTCTCGTCCGTCTTGTTGCATCTGTCGAATTGCGACGCGAGAGGTAGCGCGATCCCAGCTGAGCCCTGAGTTTCGGGAAGAAATTTTTTTTTTTTTTTTTTTTGCCCACCTTTCTTCGATCGTTCCCGACCTTCGCGCTACCGAGAAGGTTTCTTTCTCTCGGTTTAGCGAAGGTCAAGCGACAACGCGCCGGCCTCTTCAAGTCCGTGCTCCTCACATGGTATCAAGAGCTCCGTTCCAGAACGCGGACGGACTCACGCGCATCCCTCAACTCGGCGGGCTGTTGCCCTCGTTCTCGTGCAGAACCGCCTCCACGGCCTTCTTGTACTTGCCCACGAGCTCGGGCAGATCGTACGCGATCGCCACGTCGAGCCTGTTGATCGGACAGCCGCGGAAGTACGTGCACGTGGAACTTAGCAGCGGGAAGTCGTAGAGCGCATTCAGCCGGAAGAAATCGCGGTAAACATCCGGATCGGGCAGGTCGTAGCGCGATATGTTAGTCAGGGTGCTCAGACCCTCGTAGATGTGGTAGTCCTGCGGATTTTCGATTATCTTGTCGCTGATTTCCCGCTTGTTGCCGAAGAACGTCTTGTGATTGTAGTACGTCGTCAGGTAGCAGTCCACCATCTTCGCGTGGTTGCGCACTCGTACCTAGAAATTGAGGGAAGACCGAGTAGAAGTTCAAAGTTTTTTATTGCATGTTAGTTTATTTTTTTTTTTAATATTTGAAATAAGTGTTCAGAGTTTGCTACTTGCTGAGTCGCGTTTTATAAAAATAAATTTATTTTTTTAATATTTGTAATTTCTAAAAAAGAAATTTGTGTCAAGTCGAATTTTATCGTATTTTAGTAAATTATTTTTTCTTTAATATTCGGAACAGTTTTTGTTTGTTGCGGAATCTATAAAGTGAACTCACGGCGAATCTTCTGGCACTCGCTATCTTGTGCTCGACCCTCTTGTTGATCGCGGTCCGTAAATCGCGAAGAAATGCGCGTTCTTGAGCGTACAGCAATCTGATGGGCGCGCCAGCTTCGTAAGGCAGTGACCACAACGACGTGGAGTACATTATCGGCGGCTCCGCGCTCGACATCAGCGGTGATATGTTCCAGATCAGGGCGCCCTGCACCCTCATGAGCTCCTCGGGCTTCACCTGATCGGCTTTGTTGAGAATGATACGCGTCTGTTTCGAAAGTTTATCGTAATCAGAATTGAGATCAAAGTCATCGCGCGCCGATACTCTTCGTCATTTAATATATTCTCGTTAATATTTTTCATATATTTAATATATGTTTCTTACTTGATATTCTCTTCCTTTCAACTGGTCGAGAATCGCTTCGGTTTCGGGCCCGACGTCCAACTTGGCGGGATCGTAGACCAAAAATATGATGTCCGCTCGATCGATGAACCACTGACACGCGTCGTTAAACGGAAACAAGCGTTGCACTTGCTTGCGTATCTCTAGAATTCCCGGAATTTCGACGATGTTTACCTGATAAAGAGAAAAAAAATCCCAGAAAGAGAGACTCTCCCTTGCATTTAATTTTTGACATTTGATTTGACGGTATTCCTCAACTAATATGTTTTCAACGCGCAATTTGAGAATCCGTAAATTGTAATTGTTTATTGCAATTTGTTTGTTTTACCTTCTCCAGCAATTTTTTATTAAGTCGCATGCCCCTGAGACGATCCAGTAAACCCTGACCGAACTTCTGCAGTCCCGAGAAGGTCCAGTCGGCGGCCAGCTGAGTGCCGTCGAGTACCTCCTCTTCTTCGCCGTGCATTATTATGTTGAAGTACGCCGGTGACGGCTCGGCTCCTGTGTCAGTTTTTCCAGTTGGCGATTTGCAACGCTCCTCTAAACACTCTCTCAAACCACCTAAACACTATCTGTGTATTCATGCTTTTTCTAGCATGCTTTCTACCGTAGCTTAAAAGCCTGCCGGCTATTTTGTGAGCGCAAAGCCAAACAAAAAAACAAAAAACGTATTAAACGTATCGCAAAATTTAATTTTACGCACCCGTCCTAAGAGCCATTGGTGTGTATTCGATGTCAAGTAGGTAATTGACGATCGATGACTTTCCGCCACTCCAGGGACCCAGAAAGAGCACCAGAGGCTTAGAGAATATCTCGGGATCTAACGAGAATGATTGTCAATCGAGTTTTATTCATTTAAAAAGAAATCGGTTTTTTTTTTATCTTGGGTTTTTAGTTTTTAATATAAGGCTTTGTTTATTATTTAATTATATTTTCGTGTTATTATTGAAGATAAATTAAATGGTTAAGATAAAAATTAATAATCGGTTTTTAAATTAAAAAAAAACGTTCTCGCAAGATCGCTCACCTCCGAAGTGTCTGTTGCTCAAATCCCTGTACTTGTACATGGTCTCTAGCGGTTTTATGGCGTTATCGTAGAGTCTCTTCAAATCTCTAAGTATGATATCGGCCTCTCTTTGTATGGCTCGCTCCTTCTCCTCGTTCTCCTCGTCCAGTTTCAGCAGTTGATTAATGTGATCCCTGGGTCGAAGGTTCTCCGGTATCTCAATTTCCTGAATCAGATCCTCCTCCGGTGTAGGTTCATGTTCCTCCTCGCTTGCGGCTGATATAACGCAATTATATCACGGAGTAATTAGTCATTATTGCGCACAACTGTATTACGTGTTATAAACACGGCGAAATTAGATTCCGCTTTACCTTCCTCCGTGGATTCGCCGCCCGCTTCAACCCCTTCTTCGCTTTCCGCTTCTCGTCTTCTGCGCGATTTTGCCTCCTCTTCTTCTTCGGATTTGGCTCCTTCCTCCTCTGCAGATTTTGCTTCTTCTTCAGATTTGGCTTCTTGTTCCTCCGCAGACTTTGCTTCTTCTTCCGCCGTTGCCTCTTCCGCGGATTTCGTTTCCTCTTCCGCCGTAGCCTCTTCCGCGGATTTTGTTTCTTCTTCCGCCGTAGCCTCTTCCGCGGATTTCGTTTCTTCTTCCGCCGTAACTTCTTCCGCAGATTTCGTTTCTTCTTCCGCCGTAGCCTCTTCCGCAGACTTCGTTTCCTCTTCCGCCGTAGCCTCTTCCGCGGATTTACCTTCCTCTTCGCCTGATTTTGTTTCCTCTTCTACGCCTTCCGAACCCGCGTCTTCCGCGCTTTCTTTCCCCTCATCCCCGACCTCGGTGCTCTGCGCTTCCTCCTCGGTTTTTCTTTCATCACTCACCGCTTGATCTTCGGTCGACTCGGTGTCTTCCTCGGTTTTATTATCGCTCCCTTCTTCCGCTATCTCTTCAACGCTAGCTTCCGCGGACGCTTGCTGAGCCTCCGCCTCTTCCTTAGACTCGACTCCCGCGTCTTCGGTGATTTCTTTGGATTCCCTTTGCTCCTCCTCGTTCTCCTCGGTTTTCGATTCCTCCCCCTTATCTTCCTCGGATTTCGTTTCGTCTACTGTCGCCTCCTCGGATTTCTCGTTTTCCACCTGCGCTTCTTCATCGGATTTTTCCTCGCTAGGCTTCTCGCCCTCCTCTTCGGATTTCGCTCCCTCTTCTTCGCTTTCGGTCACCTTCTCGGTGGAGTCGGTCTGTTTTTCCTCGCTTTCGGTCGCTTCGGCGGATGCATCTTTCGCCTCTTCTGTTTCTCCTGCGAGAACGAGTAGTATGCAAAATACTTTTCTTCGATGTATATTTTTAAAAATTTATAAAATTCCAAGAATTTTTTATCAAGAGCATCGATGAGGTTTTACCTTCCTGAGCAGTTTCAGCGGTCGCGGCTTCCTCGCTTTGTTCGGTTCCCTCTTGTTCGGATCCTCCTTCCGCCTTTTCCTCGCTGGCGTCGGCTTGCTCCTCGGTCGCTTCAGCACCTTCCTCTATCGATTCTTCCTCACCCGTGGCCTCGCCTTCTTCTTTCGAAACGTCGTCTGCCTTGTCAGCCTGTAAGACGTTTTCTTGTACGAATTTTCACAAAGTATTTTAGAACACTCCGTGCATTGTAAAATTAAGTCTAATGACAGTTTTATCGAGATGAGATATTTCGAGATTTAATTTAAAAATAATACAATAATTTTATTAATTGTATTATTATTATATACAATTGTTTAATTAATTAATTAATTGAAGACCTTACTTCCTCGGTCGCAGGAGACCCTTCCTCATGGCTCTCTTGACCGATCTCGACTCCGACCTCTGCACTGGTCTCTTCCAAAGATCCTTCAAACGAAATATTCTAGAAATCGCTGTGTTCCAGCCGAGTATTTCGCCATCATCTACCATTACCTGTGCCGAGATCCTTGAGCGCCTTCTCGATGTACGGTCGACATAGGTCCTCGGACGGTATCCGTTCCAGCTCGTCCTCGCTTTGCACTCCTGCGAGTCATTTTCAAACATTTGACGTGTGTTTTTAGAAAACTCGTAGGTTCGTGTCAGAAATTACGATATGTGATGAGTATCGAGGTAATATACTTCGAACGGAAAAACGGAACGTGTTTACGCACGCGATAGCGGGAATCATTTGTAGTTTTACGAGGTCACGTGATGGCGTTACTCTGACGAGTAACTAGCGGGAGTCCAAAACCTCGAACATCTGCGTCGAACTAAATTGTGCGAGTATTCTTTTATTTCGCAGATTCCGATTACAATTTCGAACGACAAGCGCAAAATTTTTTCTATATAAAATTTTTTCTATGTAAAAAATTGTATAGGTATAAAAAATTTTTTCTATATAAAAAAAATAGTAAGTTTCAATCAATTCGTATACATATATCTTTTCCCTCGTAAGCGGTAGACACGATAAAAATACAATATTCGCTCGCCTAATATATAAATATTTCTGAGTCTCCGGCTCAGAAGCCGCCTACTCGCCGCTAAACTTAGAAGCCGGCCGCGTCCCAGGTAGACCCGCCTAGAAAGATGATATCGACGTTTAACTTTGGTCGAAATTCCCCCGCTCTCGCGTTTCTTCGCGTTAATAACGCGTTTGTTAAATTACATTCCCGATAAAGATTGTTCTGCGTTTTAATTCAAGATTCATCGCGAGGCTTCTATCTTTTTATCGATCTCTAAAAATGAACAACCATTCTCGAATCGGTTGTTTAACAAGAACGAGATTTTTTTTTTTTTTTTTTTTTGCGGGATCTCCATTCTAGATTCCGCACGGTTTGATTTGCGCGCGCCTGACGTTCGGCAAATCTTTAACACACACACACACACACTCGGAATGAGTCGCGTTTCTGAACACCTGTTGTGTGCACGATATTCGCTCATGCGTAATGACTGACAAGTTTCTGACTTGCGTCACCTGAGTCAGATATTTTCGGGGGTTGGTGGTCGCGTCGCGTGGCGTTAAACTCACCGCGCGCGTTGCAATGAGATTTATCTAATACCGCGCGCGGATTTCTTTTGGCACCGATCGCGCGTTTAATACACGCGCGCACGGAAATTTTGATGCTGTCCGACAATTTCTGGCAGCCGAAAGGCGAACAATTTAAATATCTCATTTCGGTGAATCCCGTTGTGATATCGTTTGCGTCGGTTCACCCGATATCGCGCGAATATCAGATGAATTGTTGACAGATAAATATCGACGGACGAATAAATGATTCTCTCTGTCGCTCTTGCAGCTTTTGCCGAATGTTTTCGCATTTTTTTCTCAAAACATATTCGATAACTTTTCTCATATCGGAGCATTAAAGCGTGTCTCTCTCTCTCTCGTCGCAAAAGCGGCGAACTTTTGTTTCGCACGATGTTAGCGACAATATACAAAAAAAAGATGCAATTTATTGGGTCAGTGCTTCTGATTTTGTATCGCGATTTTTGTGCTGATTTTTCGAAAAATTCAGATTTCATCCTGACTTGTCGAGAGATGTTTTTGTTTTTAGAGAATCCGCATTGCTTCTGTCGAATTCATGCGATAATGTACGAATTTTGCGTTACAAATTATAGAAGAGACGAGATGTACACAGGCAGCTGTCGTTTGGCACACGCAGCTGCGTCGGATAAAGATAGAATCAAGTCTTGTTCCTTATAGTCAACGATATGTATAGCGTTTTGACGCAAGTTTTGTTATTTTGTTTTTAAATCGCGAGGAAAAATTCGATTTCAGTTTGAAACAAACGCGAAATTTTCCGATTTTATCCGCACTTTTATTTCGCAGAGTTTCTCGACAGGTTTTTTGAAAAATCCGTTCTTCGGAATCGCTTTCAACAGATGGTACACGTCGTACGGAAATCGTCGGACGTTCGATTGTCGCGCTATACATCGACGGAAAAATGAATTTAGTTCGTTCGCGCGGATGATTTATCGTACGATATCGGAAAAGAAATCGAGAATCGAGTTCGCGAACTCGGAAGTTCGTAATTAGAACAATTCGCGTTTTCTCGGAGACTTCGAAAACGAGGCTGGCACGGATTTATGCGGTTTCTTATGTAATTATCGCGCGGGTTGATGACAGCCAACTCCCATCGATTCCCAAAATAACAAATCCTTGAATCAACATTCGGGACTTTTATTTAAACTCTCCGGGACGCGCGTCGTCGAGCTGGGCGCCTCTTCAGTCGTCAGCGACGTAAATCATGCGGCTATTGCGAAAAACGAAATATCGTTATTTGAATATTCGAAATATTTTGCATTTCGAATCATCAACTGATTTTGTTGTAGATGCAAAACTGAACCGGTTTTTTCTATTTTTCTCTTGTTACTGCAATCCGCCCCGTTTATTCTCATCTTTCTGTTCGTCTGCAATTTTATATGTAAAAAAAATTAGCAAAGTGCGCGTC
Organism: Pseudomyrmex concolor; assembly: GCA_014839585.1. NCBI lineage: Eukaryota > Metazoa > Arthropoda > Insecta > Hymenoptera > Formicidae > Pseudomyrmex > Pseudomyrmex concolor. The sequence goes on along the minus strand of QVOB01027795.1, from coordinate 1,854 downwards.
ATCAACTCCTAATAGTTTTCTCGTCTCTAAGCGCATCGACGATTCAGTCCATTCCAAATATGAAGTCTAATTAGAATTCTCAATGATACTCGAATTATCATATGCGTAACATTGACCTTCGTATTTGTCAATCGTCACAGCTTCTCGTCAACGTCTCATCCTCTCATTGTCACGTCGACAATCGACATTAATCGCCGGTTTTTTCTATTTTTTCCTCTTGTTACTACAATCCGCCCCGTTCGTTCTCATCTTCCTGTTCGTCTACAAGTTACTTCTCACATTTGCGTTACGGCAATTGATTCCGATCTTTTGACGACATATTTTTGCATCGATAGTACAATTTTCGAGGTAGATTGGAGAATGTGACGTCGATCGAAAAATGAAATATCGACGAAACGGAATTTTACGCGTTCGACTGATCGCGAGAGATCACGCGAGGGGACGCTGGAAAATTCGCTGCGGAGTTTTAGATCGTCGATTTTACTGACCTTGTAAGGCGACGGCTAGAAGGCCCAGGAGGAGGCCCACGACGAGCGCGGGTCTCATTCGCGCACCCGTCATCATCCCGTCGCACTAGACACTACCGCGGTCGGCCGGGGCCAGGGCTCTGGCGCGCACACAGCTCGGTCCTCTTTTCTCTCTCACTTCTCGATCCCGTCGTCGCCCTCGGCTCCGACTAGCCCGCGAGGCACTGGCATTGTCACTACCGCCAAACCTCGAGAACGCCCCTCTCTTCTGCTTCTCTCGCTTCTTCTTTTTGCCTCTTCTTCTTGGAGACGGCGGTCGTCGTCTCGGTCGTCGGTTTTTCTTGCCTCCACCACCTTCTTACCTCGTTATCATCGGTCACCCCCCCCCTCTCTAAACCACGTGAGAAACTTCCGACGGATACGGAAGTTTGTGTGTATGTGCCGCCGCTCTTGTTCGAGCAGCAGCTTCGCTATATCAAGTGCGTCATTAAAACGCCGCGGCCAGAGAGTCGACCCGCGATCGACAGCTGCAAGGGCTGTTGTCTATCGGCGAGTGTGTGCCACTCGCTTCGACGATATTTGACACGTTGGCCCTAAACTGAATTCTCTCAAAAAATGAAACCACGAGGTCGTATCTCAAAACGTTGTTGCATCAAATCTATTTCGATCCGTCGATGAAACGAATTCACGTTTGATATAGTTGATTATCTCTCGGTCTCTTATCTTTCAAATTTGATGAAGATGAACCGTATTTTGCATTACTGTAGATAACAATTTTCAAAACGATCTATTTTTCTTTTTTCACATTTACCGCGCGCGAAAAATTAAAAAATTAGAACAGCAAGTGGAACGAAAAACGCGTATGTAATGTTTCAAGGACAAGAAAGAGAAGGATGTCTCGATGACGAACCGAGCGGAGCGGTTCTTATTTTTACGATGATTTATGGAGACGCAACGTAGATCAAGGTCGCCCGTTGAAATAGTGAATTAGTAAAATTTAAATTGTTCTTTATTTGAGCGCGCGCGTTCGATATTCATAGGGAATATTCCGCGATTTCTTGTTCTAACGACTCTCTCTCTCTCTCTCTCTCTCTCTTTTAAAATTAACACCGTGGTTAGAAAATTTCGTCGATTATATCGTCGCGCGGGTAAAAATATCTCGACGGTCCGGTGCTCGTCGCGCGAGATTGCAATCTAGAGACGAGCGGCCAAGTAAACCGCGTCTTGATCTCGCGCCTCGCTACTAAACGAACGTCACATCTCGCTAACCTCACCTTCTCGACGTAGTTTCTACCGCCACCTACCCGATTTTTTTTTTTTATTCATGACGAAAGCATGTCATCGTCTATTTTCTACCGGTTGCGCGTTTTCCATCGTCCGCCGAACT